>CABFWO010004238.1:8463-28076 GCA_902155825.1 Timema genevievae | reverse complement strand
TCCCCCCCCCCCTCCTTATTACACGTTTTAGTTATGCACCTATGTACTAGTTAGGCTAATGTGTTAGGGATGAGGAAGGTCGAATTTGTAGGAAATGTACCCACACTTGCATGGTGGGAGAGTGGAAAACCACTTGGGGGAGGGGGGGAACCCTCAGTACACCCAACTGAGATCCAACACTGATCTCCCCATCTTCGGAAGTCTAGTATATTGCGAGAGTAAGCACCTTAGATCATGCGGCCACCAAAGAGGGTGTTGCTTTCAATATATGAAGCATTTGTAGGGTTCAAGAAATATTTGATGAAATAGTCAAGTGTACTCAAACTATGTCCACCTCAATGGTCTTAGGACTTGATGTTCGTGGGTTCAAACCCATTTTTCTTGAGCGATAAGAATCTGTAGCACAGCCTTTTTCGAAGGGGAATTAAAGCTGTGATACCCATGTTGATTGTTGCATGTGAAAGAGCCCTGGAGGGCACGTGAAAATACCAGTCCGGCAAAATGGGTAGGCCCTTTCATGCTCGCTCATAGAAATTCAGTGTGGAAGGCAACAAAGAACCACTACACTTCCTGAACTACGCCAGTACATTGGATTTGTACCAGAAGGTGCAGGCAACACCAACCAGCCAGAGGGCCAAATGCGTGCCCAGCTCCGGATGGATAGAAATCACATAAAACTAACCTTGGGGTTGTTGACTTAGAGAAGAAGAACTCAAACTGTATAATTAACACGGCTCACTTCAGTGGCCGCATGGTTTAGGGCGCTATTCTCGCTATAGAATAGGTTTCCCACTCTCTCACCACATAAATGCAAGTACACTTCCTCTAAGTTGAACCTTCCTCCTCCTTAACACACTAGAGCAATTAGTACACTTGTGTATAACCTGAACAAGTAGTAAGACATGGTTGGTAAAAAAAACACCATGAATATTACTGCACCAGTAGGAAGTTTGTTTGTGAACATGACAAACATCGAGTTGGAGCGTACCTGGCATGACGGACGACCAGTCCAGAGCGAAACCCTCCACCTGGTGACCAGAGAACGTGAAGAGTGGAGTGGTTGAAGTGCTGTGTTGCTCTTCCTTGTAGCGCTTCATTAACAAGGGACTGTCCACAGCAGCCAGTTGTAAGGAGATGTTCCAGACGTTCACTCGGCCCAGCTCGGACCAAGTCGCCACGAGAGGAGCGCCTTGGTGCACAGACGCCTGCATCCCAAAATTATGTGTGTTATTCCACCCCAAGCAAGGTGTTCCTCTAGAACCATTTTGTGGAGCAAACTTCAATCACAGACCAAAGTTGGGTTGACTTACCTTCCAAGTCTATCAGTCTAACATGAGAGACACGCCTTAGACTGTTCGGCCATTGAAGTGGGTCTCATCTTTTTATCAAATTTGTCCCAAGCTAAAATATAGTTTAAACAGACTACAAACCGTTGCATAATCAAAGGCATTTTCTCTCGCAACAGTTTAGACTGACTATAACGAGTAGATTGAGGTTCTAATATCAGTCGGGTGTATTGAGGGTAGTTTTCTTAAGTGGTTTTCAACTTTTCCTCCACAAAAATGAGGGTACACTTCCTATGATTCAACCTTCTTAATTACTAACTCATTAGCGTAATTAGTATATATGAGTATAAACAAAAAACTACAAACATTCTTTAGCCCTTCTACAAACTCCATTTCCATAGGTTCTTAGTCGTCAGAAATTCTATTCACGTCTACATTGTCCATATCCTTAATCACATGATCGTGCCAACCAATGAAATAGTTAGACTTTGTCAAATTAAACTCTTGGAAAGAAAATAGTCTACAGCAAGGAACAATCGTCAAGCAGTCAGCCTGATCAAGAATCTAAAACAACTTTTTGAGAAAATGTCCTGGATGTACTTGAAATGTAGGTTAACCCTTTTAGTGCCACGAGCCGATCTGATCAGCTCCGCCAACCATCGCTAAAAGTGCCACGAGTCAATCTGATCAGCTCCGCCAACCATCGCTAAAAGTGCCACGAGTCAATCTGATCAGCTACACCAACCATCGCTAAAAGTGCCATGAGCTGATCTGATTGGATTCACCTAATACCGCTAAAAGTGTCAGAGCCGATGAGGTCAGGTCTCAAAATTTGAGCTAGTCCTCACTTTATCTGGTAGATAGTGTAGTAGTGTCATATATCACTGAAAATAGAACATTATTATATATGAAGTTGGCAACCGTAAATAGTTGTTATTAGAACTGGGAATTTAGTACATTTACAATGGGACGTTCACATACTCAATGTGCTAAGTGCAACACCATTTTATGTACGAGCTGCATGGTAAAACATAAGTGTGGCTCACATTCATACTGATGCAAATAGTTTTGTAAACAGTTTTCAAATGTATGAGTTAAATTGTTCTGGGTTTAGAAAAATATAGTATTTAGATTTTCTTGCTATATCATGTGAATGAAAAGATTTCTTTACCAATATAAGTAAATAGGCATAATGACTTTATAAATTTATATAATATTTTTTTAAATATGAAATTATTCACTATACGAGTTTAAAAAAAAAACGCATTCATTATGTAGGCCTAAATATTTATTCATGAGAGAAGCAATATAATACATCTTGCTGTGAGGTAAGCAATAACGGCCCAAAATTATCTAATGTAGGATATCAAATAAAAATTCCTGTAATTACTATTTATAATAATTTATATTAAAAACTTTATTTTCTTATATAAACTAAATGCACTACAACAAAATAATATTGAAATGTATATATAATATTTTTTTAATATATTTATTAGCATTAGTTTTGAAATAAATTTAAAAAAAAATTAAAATCAAACTAAAAATTAGAAATAAAATAATTTTAATAAAATTGTATTGATTTATTATTATTAAATAACAGTACATACAGATTAAAATGGTAGAAAAATCAAAATGATCCCTTCATAAATAAATGTTTGGTGAATTTTGTTGAAAACCCTTACAAAAATGAGGAAATAGCTGTGGCATTCTTAGCACACAAAACTTAACAGGCCTTCTCTCTGGCATTCTTTGAGCGTGAATTCTGGAATAGGCGTGGCACTAAAAGGGTTAAGTCCAATCACAATACATTTATTTACAACAAGACTTGAACTATCAACCTTATATTAGCAACGGATTCTTTCACTGCCATTGGTGCTTTTATTTTGATGCTCGCGCACATATTTACTTGAATGTAATTTGTAGTCTGTACGAACCAGTCCTTAGAAAGATAAAGTTGACCATTTCCTAAGGAGTACGGACTTGAATAACGATACGGATCTCTCTGTATAGAGAGCAAACTGATACTGTAGCATCGATTTTCTAAGGACCATGGACTTACAGATATGGAGTCTGTAGTTGGGGCTTAAGGCTTGGCGTTGTGACAAAGTAGGCCCTACACAACAGCGTAACTTTATTTCGAGTCCTAGGTGATTCACAATACATTGAAAGTGCAGTCCGAAGCATTTACAAGTCTTTTGTGCACCACATCTTACTATAGGTTCCAGATAAAGTTTAAAGGAAATTGACCCATTTGTATGAAGGAAGATCGGGAAACCATAATAAAAAAAAAATTCTCTGTACACACCAGGATTTGAACCTCGATCTCCCCATCATCTACAATCTGGTCTAATGCAAACTTGACATGTGAGGTCGCCAACAAATCTTCGACTATTAAAATGATTGACAATTTTTAAAATTCCCAAACATTATTTTAAGGATTTCTCCAAGTATTGCAACAGGTGACTCACTCTGATTCTGTTAACACAGCCAGCATGCTTGATCAACGCACAATGCATTTGAGGTAACTCTTCTTCCTCCAGTTCACTATCATCGCTGTCTTCACTATCATCGCTGTCATCATTCTCACTGTCATCAGAGTTTTTCTTTTTAATCTTGGTCAAGTTGACCATCTGGAAAAAACAACAACATCCCTTGATAGGAAGTCGAGCCCAAGAAAACATTTACTTGGCTAAACTGTCACACATCGTGGTCAAGTGGTTAAGGAGGCTGACCGCAGGCAGCGCTGACGTTTGTTAAACTATCTAGAGATTTTAAGATTCCTGACAAAATTTTATTTGTTGACTGGTCAAAGCGAAGTTTTGTTTTAACTTAGGGTAATTTGGCATCTCATCTGCCTGTCAGTCCAGATCTTGTTAGGTGATAACTGTCAAATGCACAAACTAATTTTAACAAAATTTGGCAGGGTCATTCTTTGAATCTAGGTTGAACGATGTAGGTAGGCCTAGATGGTTTTTCAATCTGGTTAACGGCTTCAATATGGTGGCCCTTCAAAATTATTTTGTTTGGTAGTTCATCTAAAGTGATTTGAATTTATAACTCTAAGCATTCGATTTAGGGCGTATTTATTTAAAATTTTGACATACATTGTGAGATTAAAGTCTTAAACCATGTGAAAAATGGTTATTCTCTATGTACCTATGTGATTGAGGTACTAATGATTAAGACCCTGATTTGTGGTAATCCAAATGGTTGGATTTCGGTATTAAAAGTCAGTAAATAAAATGCATTTTTCCGCTAAAAATGGTAAAACAAAAAAAATTAAGTCAAGAGTGCTATGGGTATAAAAATTACATCTAAATTTCTCATTCTTAAATTTAAAATATTTGCCTTTGGTGACTATGACTGTCATAAAAGCCGGATCAAACACATGTTCTACTTCTTCTTAACCTATAGTCTTTGGTTGAGGGAAATGCTTTTTTAAAATGGAAACTTGTCATTTTCTGACAATTTTAGGCAAAAAAAAAAGAAAAAAAGAAGAAGGCAAAGAATGATGAAGTCTTCTACTTGTTCATAAAAACACGTATTGTGATATTTCGATGTCTTTAAATAACTAATGAATTTTGTGTTAATTTGTTTTCTATCCAATTCAATCACCAAGAGGGGGTGGGGGAGAACACCACCTTAAAATCCAAAGAGAAACTATAGGATATAACTTATTTTAACTTGCAATCCAAAGAGAAATGTTATGACAGTAGTAACCATAAAAACTCTCGAATCTTGAATATCCTAAAGGATTCGAGATATTTGAGGGTTCCATCCTTAATTAAAATAAAGTGTGGTGCTACCATTGACCCTAGCTAGTGCTCTCGTTGCATCTTATGATACAGGGTCCACTCACCTTGACTACCAGTACCGAGTTGGAGCGCGCTTTCGCTGCCTGGGTCCCGCCAACAACGTAAGCTGTCAGAGGAAATTCCTCTCGTCTCTCCCCGAGATTGTCTCGGATGATATCGAAACTTAGGCAAGGGTTCCCTGAGAGCAATCAAAGCACACACACGACAGGCAATTTTTTACAAAGCTTTAACAAACATAAATTAAATTAACTATTGAGATGAATTGCATAATATTTTTGAGCGAGTATTTCAAATTGACAATATAATCAACCAATCAACACGTTTCCACCGCATTTTACTGGCTGTTAAGTCTTGGCACACTTTGATTATTGTGCTTTAATAATGTAGGGATAAGGTAGGTAGAATTGAGAGGTAATGTAACTACTATCGCATGGAAAAAAAAGTGGAAAACCACTCTGAATCAACCCAGTCAAGATTCAAATCCCAACCTCCTCATCAGTCAGACTAGATGACCATGCAACTTTGTCCACGCGCGCTCCAATACGGGTGGTGTCCATTTGATTTGGTTAATTTGTCTGTGAAAAGTTTGTTTTTTGTCTAAAAAGATTCACTAAGAAACCTTTTGGAATCATTTAAAAACAAAATAGTTGTTTGTTTAGGCTGGGAGCATACTACATCGAATTTTATGTGTTACACAATGGAACAAAAACAAAAGTGTTTTTGTGTTACGGTACAAATGTGTGCGAAGGTAATTCCTATCATGGAACATAACACAATATTTAATATTTAGCACCGCGTCTTACTACCCGTTCGGGTTATACGCTTGAGTACTAATTACTCTAATGGATTAGGAATTGGGAGGGTTGAATTTAGAGGAAGTGAACCCGCATTTGCGTGGAGGGAGAGTAAAAAACCATTTAGGAAAAACCATCCCCAGTTCGCCCGACCGAGATTCGAACCTCGATCTCCTCGTCCTCGGCGGTCGAGCTCAACACGACTAGCGCGTTAGCCAACTACGCCACCGAGGCGGGTAACATAACACAATAAAATATTATCTTCTCTCATATTTCAGTATTTGTTAAGAGAGAGGAATGCAATAGAAGTAGGCCTATCTGGGTTCATCCAATGTTTAAAAAAAAAAGACGGATGAAAACTATGTTATTAACTTTAGTCCTTAAGATTAAAATTTTACAATGTAGGCCTCTCTTGCACATATAATACCTATATGTTTTTCTACATCTTATAACTTGGCAGTAAGTAGACCTACATCGTTTCCCTTTCGTTTTTGCACCGACATGTTGCTACTAAGTATAACCAAAACTAACAAAACTAGCTTCGACAACCAACTTCAGATTGAACCAACAAACTCCACTCTTTATCTCGACAGACTAGTTAACAAGATGGTGGCACATGCGCAATGGAAAATGTTTCATGAAACATGTGATCAAGGATTATTATTATTATTATTGGCACCGCGTCTTACTACCCGTTCGGGTTATACGCACTTACGCTAATATGTAATGGTAGGGTGATTGTGAGATGAAATGGAGGACCTACAGTTTAACGTGGAATCCGAACCACGGTGGAGGTCTGGCATTCCTCACATTCACAAGTTGTGATTAATACACGTCTTGTCAGAGGTGAAGGAAGGGTTTGGCAATCAGATAAATCTGTGCCGGGACTGAGGTTTGAACCCTGGACCCTCAGCACAGAAGTCTGACACCTTACCCCTAGACCACCAGGTCACCCGTGATCAAGGAGATGGCTGATTAGTATAAACGTGTGTTATTGTTTTGTTAGATCATGTTCCATGTAATGCGCACCTGGTCCATTTGGAAATTTATCAATCAAGAAAGCTCCACGTATTTTCCGCACAAAAATGTGTTGTTCCGTTTATGTTAACACATAATGTACGAGATGCAGTGTGCATCCAGCCTAAAGACAAGGGGAATATTACAAAAAGGGTAATTCTTTTTTTATTAATGTTTTACTATTATAATTACGTTTTTTATCATCCATGCGAAAAAAATCCAATGACAACAAATAACGAACCATAACCAGACCCAAATAACCTAACCTAGTCATCCCCAACACTAACACATAAAAATGTATAGTGTAGAAACCGCCAGAAGGTAGTTGTGGTTAATTGCGTATAATAAACATGAGAAAAAATTATAATCCCTCACCAGTTTGCGCCGAATGCAGCATGATGTACGCAGACTTATCGAACCTCAACTCCTCCTCGGGGCCAAGTGGGAGTTCAGGAGTATACACTTCATATTTAATATCCTGTTTAGGTATCTCCTTCGGAGTCAGTTTCTTTTTCTTGATACGAGGCACAACATTGCCACAATTTTCCTCCGTCATTTCAACGTCCTTACTACCACTAGCATCCATTTCAGAATCCATTTTTAAAAAGCACAGGGTTAGCAGTTATCACAGATAAAATATCTAAGTAAGCTACCACTAGCCAAAGTACAACCAGTGTAACCAAGTCTATAATCTTTAACAGAGTCAAAGATTTACAGGTCTGTCTACTCTTTAGTTCCTCTAATCAGAACTTGAAGCCAAATAGCGTTAGTGTCGTTGCGGAATAGTGCGGACGATATTTAAATATTGTAGAGAACAAAATGATAACATACAAATTACAATTTATCACTTGCTCATGGTTGTAATATAATTTAAATTTATTTGTAATACTGTATTATCAAGCACATGTTAATTATTTGTTTGATAAGATTTGATCATAAAACATGGTTATAAATTATAACTTAAAAAATGTATTGTGATATGATAGTACTAAGGCATCAATCAGTCTTACCATATAGATAATGATTTAATGTAAAGGTTTATTCAATCAAACTTGATATAATACTTAACTATTTTCAAACCATAAAAGTTTTATGCAAAAGAGACACGTTTTAACACAAGAACATAGAAAACAACCGTTACAGCTGTCCCCTTAGGATCAAGAAGACAACAAACTTGAGGGATCACTGTTAAAATGTTTGCTCATTCATGCTTTAAATATATTGGGATTACAAAATACCTGACGTAGGATAAGCATTGCTGTAAATTGGTATTCTAGGCACTTCTATCTATAAAAAAATACTTCGCACTGAGGTAAGTAATTATTATAAATCACTTTTAAAGAAAAATGGAGCAAAAACTGAAAAACAAAATTACATCTAGCTACCTCGTACTAAGATTATTTTAAAATCAAGAAAACAACCCCCAAAAAAACTAAATACTCAAATAAAGGGTTTTTTCACTAGAAAAAAAAAGGCATAATTCAAAAAATATAGAAATACCGCTAGCCCCTATTTAAATAGTTTAGCCACCAGACCCACTTTGGAAAAAGTGGGGAAAATAAATTTGGCTTCATTAGCTACCATTAGTATGAATGGAATTTTCTATGAAAATATTTATTCTAGCTAGTAGATACTATACTGGTCACAGCAGCCATTATGGCACGAATCTCGTCCATCTTTCGTTTTTGATATTGACTAATTAAAGTCAAATTTAAATAATATTATAGAATTCCGTTTTTAAAATAAGTACGGTTATTTACTATAAAAATGCATAGAAAGCACCACAACTAAACTTACACTATGGCATTAGGGAACTCGAAAGTTCATTGACGCACTTATAAAAGTACGCCATCGCCCGTCTATCCGTATCTTTTTTTTTAGCACCGCGTCTTACTACCCGTTCGGGCTATACGCTTAATTACTAATTATGCTAATGGGCTAGGAATTGGGAAGGTTGAATATAGAGAAAGTGAACCCGCATTTGCGTGAAGGGAGAGTGGAAAACCATTTAGGAAAAAACCACCCCCAGTTCACCCGACTGAGATTCAAACTTCGATCTCCCCGTCCTCGGCAGTCGAGCTCAACACGACTAGCGCGTTAGCCAACTACGCCACCGAGGTGAGTTATCCCTATCTTGAGCTAGTTCTATTCACTCCACCTCATCACCTCGTTACACCCTATTCCTATCGTGAGCTAGTGTTACCACCCACTCTACTACCTCTTAGCTACGGCCACACTAGACTAAAAGGAAAGTGGGTTGTAAACTAAAAGTTATAAAGAAGTAAGACATTAGCAACAATTAAATAACAATATGAATGTTTTATTCAAGATAACAACAAATAAACAATAATTTGCATGGCCTCGAAAATCCATTGAGGGTATGTTAAAAATCATGTCAATCATAAAGCGCAGTTCGATCATGTGAATGTTTCCAAACATGAAACGTATCTTTAAGTCAACTAGGTCTGTCTGGAAGAGACAATAACTCAACCAAACTACACTGTTAGTTTCACAACAGTGAATATTGACAAAACAACCTTAAACGTTGACAATTAGAACAATTCATTACTTTAAAAATATCTATACAGATATTTATTTGACTACAAAAAAAAAGAGCCTAATGGGCATCTTTGTAATGGTTACAAATGTGTCTGCTTCACCACATTGAATACAGACCAAAAAAAGAAGGTTAAATATCACTCAGATATTTTAATAAACACGAGAGTTTGACTTACCGGCATTACCGGCAAACTCCCGCGGGACTATTAAATGTTGACACAACAAAAGACGTTAACAAGATTTCTACTTGTTAATAAAAAATAAGACATATAAAAAGTCTAGTTAAACCACAAGTTATTTCAATTAAATAATTTAGAAAATTATTAAGTCCAAATCAATCAATCAGCAAAACTTTACGTTAATTCAAACAACAATTAAATATGAAAACATTATTAAAAAAAGGGATTTTATATTTACTTAGTCTGCAAAACTCAGTCAATTTAAATTAAATACTTCTAACAATAATAAGTTTATAAATATGGCAATCTAATATTTTACGTGACTTCACTGCACTAATGCCCAAGTGGCGGCAAACAAAAAGAATTAACTGTCTCATACTTAAATTTAGTTTAGTAAAAAAAACTTTTAGTAAATAATTTACATTGCTTATTCCGGCATATACCAAAAATTTACATTACTTTAATTCAAAATTGAACAAGTCATAGTTCAAGTCTAATAAATTAACATCGATGAGGTAATATAAACAAATTACGTAATCATCCTGCAAATATCTAAGTCTAGGACAGGACTTCTCCAGACGGCGTTGAGTATAAATGTTTAAGACATGACTTCTCTTTTGAAGGCGTCGAAATATAAAGTCTAAGACATGACTTCTCCTCAAGGTGTAGATACATAATAGTCATTGGTATTCAGAATCACCAGGTTTAAAAAGTGTTTCTAGTCGCTTGGGGTTGGAAAGGGGGTATGTCCATATTGGTCGGTGACGTCCCATCAGTCATTTTTGATGGGTGCAGAACAGCACGTAGTCCTTTTATCAGGCTAGGATTGGCGGCCTGTCTCGATCACGCATTCCAGTGTTGATAGAGAGATCCGTTTGACTGTTGCCTATGACGTACATACATCACGCGATGTGTCGGTGGCTGGTTTCGTCTTCCCCGCCGGATGGCTGGATAGTTTCAGTTAGTTGTTGTCCTCGGCCATTTCTAGTAGGATCGATTTGACCCGTCCGCTCGGAACCTCAGTTGCGGGCTCACCATGGCTAGTTCGACCCACTCTTCGATTTAAGACGCGAGGTGTGTACTCCAGTCTTGAAGGTTGTTCTAGCGTCTAGCCAAAAGATACACAGGGAAAGTACATGAACAGTTTGTGATTGCAGGGAGTTTATTCTTGTTTAATATTGTTCTCGATATAGACTGAACCTACATGGGGCTACAACAGAGAAGCTTACTATTCTAGGAAGTTTATTAATATTGAGGTTTCATACGCAGTGGGTAGTTTGACTCGTAAGGAAAACCTTTGCGTGAAGCTTAATATGGGGGTTAGTATGATGTAACATGTTACAATGTTACACTAGTTCTATCCAGTCCACCTCACTATACTATATTTCTTTCAGGTTCATTCTAATGCTATCCCATCTGCGTCTTGGTCTTCTCAATGGTCTCTTCCCATTTGGTTTGTAAGTCAGAACCTTAAAGAAGGTTCTAGAATATCCGATTCGCACTGCATGTCCTGCCCAACGTAATCTACGATATTTGATTATCCTCACAATGTATTGTGATGAGTAAAGGGTATGTAATGCATCATTATGTAACCTCTCCTTCTCAGTAGCCTCATCCCTTTTTTGGCCAAACATATTCCTAAGTACCTTGTTTTCGAACATTCTAAATTTGTTTTCATCATGTAAGGTAAGAGACCATGTCTTACATCCATAGAGAACAATTGGTAAAATTATTGTGTTGTATTCTGAGTTTTAAATTCCTTGAAAGCAGGTGAGATGTCAACAACCTACTAACCAATTAATAGCATGCATTTCCTGACTGTATTACTTTCCTAATTTCCAATCTAATGTCGTTTTTGCTAGGTAAGATTATTCCTAAATATTTAAAACTCATTAACCCTGTCAAATAATACTCGTTTGATAATCACAGTAATCTCTAAATTATCGATCACCAATCTGTGTTTTCTGTGTGATCATATCCTTAGTATTTTCAACGTTCACTTCTAAACCTATTTCCTTACTAGCCTCTAATAAAATTTCTGCATTTCTTGCAACAGCTTCCTTAGTTTTGTCTAACAAAGTTAAATCATTTGCGCATCCTAATAGCTGCAATGTACCTTTCCCTACTCTCCTGCATTAATAGCATACTCTAATGCTAGATTAAAAATTAAGGGGGCAAGTGCATCTCATTGTTTAATCCCATTATTTATTTCAAAAGTATCTGCTAAGTGACATCCAACTCGTACCGTGTTAAGCGTATCAGTCAAACATACCTCGATTAGCTTGACAAGTTTTTTTAGGTATCCCAAACTCAACTAAAATTTTATATAATTTATTTCTTTTAACTGAATCATAATCCTTTTTACTCTCTATCAACACCTCGGAGAGAAAGTATTGTAATCGTCAAAAAAATTGAACTCAAGATGTTGATAAAATGTCGACGTTTCATGACCCCCTGAAACCAAAAAGTTGTTTTTGCAATGGCGTCCATCTGTTTGTCCGTCTGTACCTCGGGCTCGAGTCGAAACTATTTTACTGATTGGGCTAAAACTTGATATCTAGGGTTTTCATAAAGTCCCCTCGAGCGGATTTTGGATTTAAGGATAGGTTATTGAAGAGTAAAAAGAGAAAAAAAAATCGATTTTCTCGAAATTCGCTCTAACGATGTTTATTAAATTTTATATCTAGATTCTAAACACTGTTTATTACTAAAAACCAGTTGACAATCCTTGTTTTCTCATGAAAATGATTTTAAGGCTACTTTACATGGGTAAATTCTCCAGTTTTGATCGTTTCTACACAACTATTTGAGATACAAAATAATTTTGCTATCCCTCACTTGCAGCTTCGGGGGTAACGGGTTGATGTCGCGACGACGGTTACGTTGTGTTCAAACACGTGTGGGTAGAGGTGGGAGAAATGTCGGTGAGGGTGTCCCGGAAACGTGAGTCCCGGTGGAACATGAAGAAGTCCCGGCAACGTGAGTCACGGTGGAACATGAGGAAGTCCCGGCAACGTGAGTCGCGGTGGAGCATGAGGAAGTCCCGGCAACGTGAGTCGCGGTGGAACATGAGGAAGTACCGGCAACGTGAGTCGCGGTGGAGCATGAGGAAGTCCCGGCAACGTTAATCGCGGTGGGAGGTAGGATGATGGTGGGAAGAGAGAGGGTTAAAACAATATTGCTCCTTCGTAACATAAGCCAATTTAATAAGCTCTTTCAACAGGTGGCACACCCGAGTTGGGTAGCCAATCTCCGACTGGCTTCTGACGCAGTCGCAGTCGCATATTCCATGCTCTGATGCACCCTGAAGGGGAGCAAGAGAACAAATTCCAACACGTACCGACCAATTGGTCACACCGTGTGGTTTCGAATTCTAAAACCAACGGACTGTCGCATTTCGCGAAGTTTTTGAAACAAAGAAAAACATATTATTAATATTGGTGGGAAAAAAAAAGTATATTGGAAAACTGAATAAGGATTTTTAGAGTAACGTGCGGAGACACTACTCTATGGGGGGGTTGGGTGAGAGCCTCCAAAACCTCGGTTTGACACTTCTCGCTTATCCGAGCAGGGCTTTGGGGCGTCGATGACACCCTCCAGGGTTGATGACGTGATTCCCAAGCCCCTGGATAAGAGGATTGGTGACACCGGGAAGTTTGTCGTAGAAGGACTGCGCCAGCTTCCGGAAGTGGTCCTTGATGGTAGGCATATCCAGATCACGATGCAGAGTCACATTCCGAACGTACCAAGGTGCGTCCACAATGATCCTCATACACGTGCTCTGGAACGCCTGCATCCTTCTCATACGTGTCCACCAGGTGGCCCTAAGCAGGACACGTATAGTCGAGGAACAGCCTGGGCAACTGCTTGTACAGTCAAACCGTTCCTTGTAGACAGGGCGCTACGCCTGTTAAGCAGTGGGCCTAGGATTCCCAGCCTTTGCCTCGCCTTGTTCAGTTTCTCAGTGCAGTGTAGTCACCAGGTCAGTCTGGTGTCCAGCGTAAGTCCCAGGTACTTAGCATTGTTCGCCCATCTGATCTGCTCTCCGAACAGCCGGAGTGGGGCCGGCTTGTAGTACTTTCTTTTCCATGTGAAGAGCGCTGCACCCCTCCAACTGCGGTAGGTGCATCTGGAGTCGCCTCTCTACCAGACGTAGCGTGTCCCGCCCGAAAGCCGAACTGCTAGTCCACCAAGATTCCCACCTCGCGAACTATGTCGGGTCAGTCTCGTCAGTAGAAGTCTCTCGAACAACTTGCCCAAACAGTCGAGCAAGCTGATCGGTCGGTAAGACGAAGCTATGGCCGGGTCCTTACCCAGTTTATGAAAAGAGAGGACGTTGGCGTACTTCCAGATCTCAGGGAAGTGACTCAGGAGCAGGACGGCGTTGAATAACTCCACAAGGAAGTTAATCGCCTCCAAGGGCAGCTGTTCGAGGACCGCGTTATTGATGCCGTCGCGTCTGGGGGCCTTGTTTATTCTTAGAGCGGCTTAGCGTCCGCGACATTTCTGTCGCCTCCGTGGGTTCAGGTTCATCCAAGGGTCTGTACGAGATCGCACCGATACCCTGAGCCACGTTCGCAATGTGCATCGGGTATGACGGGTCGTCAGTCGGTACAATTTGTGCCTCTAAGTGCTCAGCGAGAGTATCGGCCTTCTCCTGGTCGGAATTGGCCACCCCATTACGACCTACAATAGGTGTCCTTGGTGCGGGGACAGTGAGCCACAACAACTTATTATTGTAAAGTTGTATTTGTGTTAAAGAAACAGCTTTTATTTGAAATATGTTTTTTAGAAAATCAATAGTTTCTGAGCATTATACAAATAAATATATTTTCAATTCTGGTCTTGCCAATAGGCCCAGATTAAAGCATGTGCCAAGTGTGCCATGCACAGAGGCCCCCAAGGTTAGGGGCCCCCCACCCACATGGCAAATAAATCACTTTGAATTGCCATATTTAGTTTGTGATAATATTATATTTCAATATTTTTATGTTTTTTCTTAAAATTTATCTCAAACTAATCTAGAAATTCCCTAATCGAAGGGCGCTGGTAGCCTGGTATTACGTGGGGTCCGTGTAACGCAACCTTAGCTTTTAGCAAACAGGAAATACTAAATATCTGCAGACGGTACCGTTGACTTTCGACAGAAAAATAAACATTGATTTTATATTGACAATAATTTCTGAGGTAAAATAATAAAATTATTAATATTGAAGAATCAACTAGCCTAGATGCGAAGTGAGAAAAACGCAAAAAAAATAAAAATAAAATACCTTTTACTATACTAATACTATTACTATTTTATCTGCAGACGACGCACTACAGTAGCCCCATGGTTTCTTTGGTGCTGACAGTTCACAGCTAACTTCTGACAGTCAACATTTAGGTATATACATAAATTTTGACTGTCAGAAGGGACAGCTGCTAAACACATGTTTTTTGCAGATCATGTGGTTCGGCGTAGGGATATATAATTTGGTCTGGTAGCTTTTCAAAGCAGTCATCTGTCAGCTATGAGCTGTCAGTCAGCACCAAAGAAGCCATGGGGCTACTGTACGTAAAATGAAATTACACTTATATAGTCTATAATTATAATGTCCAGTATTATTATATTATTAGCTATTAATTTACAGCACTATAATCCACTCAAAATATAATATACTGTATAGCTTAATAGTTAATATAGTATTAATAATTAATATGTTAATAACAAAAATCACGGTACTCACCATGATTGCTAAACGTTTGCAAAAAAGTTTGTCTCTAAGTAAAATGATCCATGTATGATGTATATGTAAGATTCATAATCATTCATTGGGGAACTAACTTCTAAGGGCCCCAAGTTCTACTTGGCACAGGGCCCCCAAAAGTGTTAATCCGGGCCTGCTTACCAACAATTTCTTGGAAAAGTGATTTGAATCCCGGTCGAGCCATTATGTAGTTATCATGCTTCACGTAATGGAAGAGCGGGCAGGAATTATTTTGGTTTTTGACTAGTTGGAGTGTTCGACAAGAACCAGACCAGGGGCGTAGTTCCCAGTAAGGATGGAGGGGATACGCCCCTCCTTGAGTCAATGTGATCACCCCCACAGGAATTTCCATTGATATAACAAGGGGAATATAATCATGTGGCCTTATTAGTGAAATATATCTAGTGTTAAGACAATGTAAGAACTAACAGCCCTTTTCACCATGCCCCTAACCTCCTCCTGCATACCACCAACACTCAGAGAAAGTAGTCTAGTCTTGGTTTGGTCCCCACTGACACTAATTTGTGGATACTCCTCTTTCGCCGGTTACCTACCGATATTTTAAAAATGCTTACTGTAACGTCACAGTAGCCTCGTATTTTTCTTACGGTTGAGAATATAGTATCTATTCGACTTACACGGATTCGAGCTATGCGGTCGCGATACTTTCGACTCACCAATAGCAATGCCATCCACCAATCACTACTTTAAACACAATAGACGGCGTTCCAAGTAATCCGACGATCGGCTGAGATTGTCATCACCATTTCGTTTGGTTTGAATAAACCTTCATTTTCTCAAAGTGTTCCTTTTCATAAACAGGAAATTTTTTGCTTTAATTATCATTTGAAACTAACATTCTTGTCAAAAATACATTGTATTTAAGCACAACTTGACTTACGTGTAGGTTTTTTTTTATCCAAGTTTATACATCTGAAACAAATTTATCAACGAAATTCGATGATTTACTGTTTACTAAATACTAGTTCAATATTTATGCACTTCGCATGTAATGTTTCGAGACTTTTACAAGGAATACCAAATTGACTACTCTAGTCAAAGTGACGAAACGTATTTACAAGGCAGATGAACGCGGAACTATTTTAGAGTTTTTTTTTAAAGGTCATGAAAAGTCCAATCTATTGTGAACCGACTATATCACTCTCCGTCCGAGACTTGAACCGAAACACTTATCAGAAGAAGGCGTGCTCAGCTGTTATATCGTAAATTCTCCCCTCCNGAAACAAAACTCAGCAAGGTAGGACGACCATTATAAATCTGACAAAACGCACCCCCACCTCAACTTTCTCTTGTGGTCTTGAAAACACAGGCACGAATGTAAACAAAAGTGGGCAGATAAAATAGCTCGCATTTTCTCTGATAAGCTCACATTTTAAAATCTATTTTTTTTAGAGGTATAAACATAAAAACTTTGCACCCTTCCTGTTTGTTTTTTTACTCTTTTCATAAAAAAAAATCTCGCACAAAAACCCTTTTTCTTGTCGCCTTCTCTCTCTTCCTTTATTCCTTACCCAGGAGGTATATGCAGAAACAGAAAAAGGGGGTCAGTCAGTGAGAAAAGTTAGGGCGGAGTGGACTAATGTGTTATGAGACAGGGGAATAAAGACAAAGAAAGATGATATTCTGTTTCTTCCTGTGTGGAGTTGGGTGGGTGCTTTACGCTGCCTAGGAGTAAAGGCAACGCGCCATGTTGGAGGTAAAATGTGCGGCGAGAGCTGCGGGGATGTTCTACGCTGCTTAGTACAGACAACTAGAGATGAAATTTTTCCGGGAAATTTTGGATAGGAAAATTTTCCGCAATGGCGGCTTGCGGTGGAGGGGTTAAATTGTAGAGGCGGCAACTAAAGCCTATTATACTTTAAAATATAGTGTGTTAAGAGAGGAGTAGGTTATAAGAAGGGAACAGGGAGGTGGGATTAGGGGGAGAGGTAGATAGGAAGCACAGAGGATAGGGGGGGAGACAAATGTCAGGCCAACCTTAAAATTATTTTAATTAACTTATTGATGAAAAAAATGAGTTTTGATATCTTATGAACATAGCGGGTCGACAAAGCCTTTTTTTAGCACTGCATCTTACTACCCGTTCGGATTGTACGCCTATGTACTAATTACACTAATGTGTTAAGGATGAGGCAGTTTGAATTTAGAGGAATTGCGCCCTTGAGAGTGGAAAACTATTTAGGGAAAACCTCCCTCAGGGCATACGACCGGGATCAAAGATAGATCTCTCTGTCATCGGCAGTCTAGTCTATTGCGATATTAGCGCGTTAGACCGTGTGGCCACCGAAGTTCGTTTGATGATGTTTCTGGTGTTAACGCCCTTAGGAGAAATTAATCTTAAGTATAAACGTTAACATTTGGGATATCTATATCTCGATTACATTAGTTCTATTTAATGAGTTGAGATTATATTACAGAAATAATAGCTAAAAATTTCACGTTTTGGAAAATTTTCCTTATTGCATCTCTACAGACAACGCGCCATGTTGGAAGTACAACGTGTGTGGAGCGAGTTGGTTGGGTGCTCTACGCTGTCTAGGAGTACAGACAGCCCACCATTCTGGAGGTTAAATGTGTGGAGTGAGTTGTTTGGGTGCTCTACGCTGTCTAGGAGTACAGACAGCGCACTATTTTGGAGGTAAAATGTGTGGAGTGAGTTGTGTGGGAGCTCTACGCTGTCAAGAAGTATAGACAACGTGCCATGTTGGAGACACGACAAAGCTATATTTTACCAGGAATTTTATAACATGTGAGTGATCCACAGAGTGATTAGTCTAAAACTGTAGGCCCTATTTAGCATAAACCTTTACCAAATATAATTTTATGTTAATTGAGGTGAGATGATGGCATAGTTTAGAGTACGTGTTCATATTTGAGGAATCTTGGTAAGAATTGAGGCCTTTTATTATTTCAAAGTAACATACTGCTTGGAGCCGTCTCCAAAAATATGTTAGGAAAAGGAGTGTGGGTAGGATGTGGAGAGGGGTGCAGGGCTGACCTTATGAGGGGATCACGATCAACTTAACGTAACGTTCACTTAAAGTTAACTTAACGTATGTGTGATCACGATTCACATAACTTAACGTAACAACTCGAGCCAAACATCTTCATTCTCGACTATGATCTGTGATTTGTACTAGTTTTACAGTGATGATCTGTGAATGTTTACAGTTTTCAATCGATATATTAAATATCTATTACAAAACTTTTTTTACATAAATTTAGCTTTCCTATTTTAGTTTAATTATTTTGTTTCAATGTCTGATCATTAGAACTTACGCTAAAGAGTAAACATTAGTCATAATAGCAACAAATGCGTTACTAAATAGCCCTATAGACGTCACTCGCATAATGATTGGCTGGCTAGATTACGTGATACCCTTCATGTAACGTTCACGTAAAGTAAAATACCTCCCAGGACATCTCTTACGTTAAGTTAACTGCATCGTGATCGCCTCCATTTAAACATACGAGGAGGTCCTTTACGTTAAGCTACGTTAAGTTAACTTTAAGTTAACGTTAAGTTGATCGTGATCCTGCCCTTAGGGATGTCCAACCAGCGCGGCCGCACATAGCCCCACGATTTCGAGGCCCCCACATTTGCTTAGGTGATGGGGGAAAAAACAAATTGGAGTGGGAATTTTTTACTCGCGCGCTTGTATAGTAGGCTCCCTGTATAGGCGATCTAGAAAATATTGTCAGAGTGAATAAAAATAAAAACACCATAATCATGTGGTTTGATTTCATGAGCGAGAGGAGCTAGTTTTGCGTTTTAACTTTACTGATTTGCATTTGTCTCTCTGTCTATAGCGGATATGTCTCATGATAACTTTTGAACGATTTAACCGATTTAATTCAAACTTGGCACAGTTTTATTAGTACCTTCGTACAGATCAAATTTGTTGGGTAAGAAAATTGAACTAAGGGTTGGTGATAAATAAACCCTCATAGGTATAAAAAAAACATGGCTTCAAGCATTAATTATTACATGTATTTAACTTTTAGGGCATTTCTCGATTCCTCATACGGCTGAAAATTAATAAAATGGTGTAAACTACTGTGATAATATTAAACAAAAATTGATTTTTTTTAAATTACTTTTTGTGATGAAAGGGGTGAGGCAAATAACTGGAGGCCCAGCAAACGAGGTTTGCCTAGGGCCCCACGTATGCTAAGGGGGGGGGGGGGG
>CABFWO010004237.1:0-68776 GCA_902155825.1 Timema genevievae | reverse complement strand
GTCACTTAAACTGGTCTTAAGTATCCTAGCCATGTAGTCAAGTAAACAGAAAGGATCCTTGCCCTGTAGTGAGTTACCAGCTCTTAAGGATCCTGGCCAAGTAGTCAAGTAAACAAGTCATAAGGATTCTGGCCATGTAGTCAAGTAAATAGGTCTTAAGTATCCTAGCCCTGTAGTCAAGTAAATAGGTCTTAAGGATACTGGCCCTGTAGTCACTTTAACTGGTCTTAATTATCCTAGCCATGTAGTCAAGTAAACAGAAAGGATCCTTGCCCTGTAGTGAGTTACCAGCTCTTAAGGATCCTGGCCATGTAGTCAAGTAAATAATTCTTAAGGATCCTGGCCATGTAGTCAAGTAAAGAGGTCGTAAGAATCCTGTCCCTATAGTCAAGTAAATAGGTCTTAAGTGTTCTGGAGCTGTAGTCAAGTAAACAGGTCTTAAGGATCTTGACCCTATAATCAAGTAAATAGGTCTTAAGGATCCTGGCCTTGTAGTCAAGTAAACAGGTCTTAAGTATACTGGTCATGTTGTCAAGTTAACAGGTCATAAGAATCCTGGTCATGTAGTCAAGTAAATAGGTCTTAAGGATCCTGGCCGTGTAGTTTAATAAATAGAGCTAAAGGATCCTGGCCCTGTAGTCAAGTAAAGAGGTCTTAAGGATCCTGGCAATGTAGTCAAGTAAACAGGTCATAAGGATCCTGACCATGTATTCTAATAAATAGGTATTAAATATCCTGACCCTGTAGTCAAGTAAATAGGTCTTAAGAATCCTGGCCCTGTAGTCAAGTACACAGGTGTTAAGGATCGTGGCCATGTAGTTAAGTAAACAGGTCTTAAGGATCCAGGCCATGTAGTTAAGTAAACAGGTCTTAAGGATCCAGGCCATGTAGTCATATAAACAGGTCGTAAGGATCCTGGCCATGTAGTCAAGTAAACAGGTATTAAGGAACCTGGCCATGTAGTCAAGTAAATAGGTCTTAAGGATCCAGGCAATGTAGTCATATAAACAGGTCGTAAGGATACTGGCCATGTAATCAAGTAAACAGGTCTTAATGATCCTGGCCATGTAGTCAAGTAAATAGGGCATAAGGATCCTGGCCCTGTATTCAAGTAAACATGTCTTAAGATTCCTGGCCCTGTAGTAAGTAAACAAGTCTTAAGTATCCTGGCCATGTAGTCAAGTAAACAGGTCGTAAGCATCCTGGCCATATAGTCAATAAATAGGTTTTAAGAATCCTGGCCATGAAGTCAGGTAAATAGGTCTTAAATATCATTGCCCTGTAGTCAAGTAAAAAGGTGTTAAGGATCCTGGCCAAGTAGTCAAGTAAACAGGCCTTAAGGATCCTGGCTATGTATTAAAGTAAATAGGGCTTAAGGATCCTGGCCCTGTAATCAAGTAATTATATCTTAAGAATCCTGGCCCTGTAGTCAAGTAAACAGGTCTTAAGTATCTTGGCCATGTAGTTAAGTAAACAGGTCTTAAGGATACTGGCCATGTAGTCAAGTAAACAGGTCTTAATAATCCTGGTCATGTAGTCAAGTAAATAAGTCTTAAGGTTGCTGGCCCTGTAGTCAAGTAAACTTGTCTTAAGGATCCTGGCCCTGTAGTCATGTAAACAGGGTGTAAAGATCTTGGCCATGTAGTCAAGTAAATAGGTCTTAAGGATCCTGGCCTTGTAATCAAGTAAATAGGTACTAAGGATCTTGGCCATGTAGTCAAGTAAACAGGTCTAAAGGAACCTGGCCATGTAGTCAAGTAAACAGGTCGTAAGAATCCTGGTCATGTTGTCAAGTAAATAGGTCTTAAGGATCCTGGCCCTGTAGTCAAGTAAATAGGTCTTAAGGATAATGTCCCTGTAGTCATGTAAACAGGTCTTAAAAATCCTGGCCATGTAGTCAAGTAAACAGATCTTAATGATCCTGGCCCTGTAGTCAATTAAACAGGTCATAAGTATCCTGGCCATGTAGTCAAGTAAATAGTTATTAAGTATCCTGGCCCTGTATTCAAGTAAATATGTCTAAGGATCCTGGCCATGTAGTCAAGTAAACAGGTCGTAAGAATCCTGTCCATTTAGTCAAGTAAATAGGTCTTAGGGATCCTGGCCCTGTAGTCAAGTAAATAGGTCTTAAGTATCCTGTTTTTGTAGTCAAGTAAATAAGTCAATTAAAAGGTCTTAAGGATTCTGGCCCTGTATTCAAGTAAATAGTTCGTAAGTATCCTGCCCAATTAGTCAATAAATAGATCTTAAGGATCCTGGCCCTCTAGTCAAGTAAACAGATCTTAAGGATCCTGGCAATTTAGTCAGGTAAACAGGTCATAAGGATCCTGGCCATATAGTCTAATAAATAAATATTAAGTATCCTGGCCCTGTTGTCAAGTAAATAGGTCTTGAGGATCATGGCCCTGTAGTCATGTAAATAGGTCTTAAGGATCCTGGCCCTGTAGTTAGTAAATAGGTCTTAAGGATTCTGGCCTGTAGTCAAGTAAATATGTCGTAAGGATTCTGCCCATTTAGTCAATAAATAGATCTTAAGGATCCTGGCCCTGTAGTCAAGTAAACAGGTCTTAAGGATTCTGGCAATGTAGTCAAGTAAACAGGTCATAAGGATCCTGGCCATATAGTATAATAAATAAATATTAAGTATCCTGGCACTGTAGTCAAGTAAATAAGTCTTGAGGATCCTGGCCCTGTAGTCATGTAAATAGGTCTTAAGGATACTGGCCCTGTAGTCATGTAAATAGGTCTTAAGGATCCTGGCCCTGTAGTCAAGTAAACAGGTCATAAGGATCCTGGCCATATAGTCTAATAAATAAATATTAAGTATTCTGGCCCTGTTGTCAAGTAAATATGTCTTGAGGATCATGGCCCTGTAGTCAAGTAAATAGTTCTTAAGGATTTTGGCGCTGTAGACAAGTAAACTGGTCTTAAGGATCCTGGACATGTAGTCAAGTAAATAGGTCTTAAGGATCCTGGCCCTGAAGTCAAGTAAACATTTCTAAAGGATCCTGGAATTGTAGTCAAATAAACATGTCTTAAGGATCCCAGCCATGTATTCAATTAAACAGGTCGTAAGGATCCTGGCCATGTAGTCAATAAATAGGTCTTAAGGATCCTGGCTCTCTAGTCCAGTAAATAGGTCTTAAGGATCCTTGCCCTGTAGTCAACTAAAAACGTGTTAAGGATCCTTGCCATGTAGTCAAGTAAACAGGCCTTAAGGATCCTGGCCATGTAGTCAAGTAAATAGGTCTTAAGGATCCTGGCCCTTAGTCAAGTAATTAGATCTTAAGAATCCTGGCCCTGTAGTAAATTAAACAGGTCTTAAAGATCCTGGCCATGTAGTCAAGTAAACAGGTCGTAAGAATCCTTGCCATGTATTCAAGTAAATAAGTCTTAAAAATCCTATCCCGTTAGTCAAGTAAATAGGTATTAAAGTCCTGGCCCTGTAGTCAAGTAAACTAGTCTTAAGGATCCTGGCGCTGTAGTCAAGTAAACAGGTAGTAAGGATCTTGACAATGTAGTCAAGTAAATAGGTCTTAAGGTTCCTGAGCTTGTAGGCAAGTAAATAAGTTCTAAGGATCCTGGCCCTGTAGTCAAGTAAACAGGTATTTAGGATCCTGGCCATGTATTCAAGTAAACAGTTCGTAAGGATCCTGGTAATGTAGTCAAGTAAATAGGTCTTAGGATCGTTGCCCTGTAGTCAAGTAAAAAGTTGTAAAGTATCCTAGCCATGTAGTCAAGTAAACAGGCCTTAAGTATCCTGGCTATATAATCAAGTAAATAGGTCTTAAGGATACTGGCCCTGTAGTCAAGTAATTAGATATTAAGTATTCTGTCCCTGTAGTAAATTAAACAGGTCTTAAGGATCCTGGCAATGTAGTCAAGTAAACAAATCGTAAGGATCCTGGTCATGTAGTCAAGTAAATAGGTCTTGAGGATCATGGCCCTGTAGCCAAGTAAATAGGTCTTAAGGATTCTGGCCCTGTAGTCATGTAAACAGGTCGTAAGGATCCTGGCCATGTAGTCAATAAATAGGTTTTAAGGATACTGGCCCTGCAGTCAAGTAAAACGTTCTAAAGGATTCTGGCCCTGTAGTCAAGTAAATATGTCTTAAGAATCCTGGCCCTTTAGTCAAGAAAACAGATCTTAATGATCCTGGCCCTGTAGTCAATTAAATAAGTCTAAGGATCCTGGACCTGTAGTCAATTAAATAGGTCTTAAAGATCCTGACCCTGTAGTCAAGTAAAGAGGTCTTAAGGTTCCTGGCCATGTAGTCAAGCAAACAGGTCGTAAGGATCCTGGCCATGTTGTCAAGTAAATAGGTCTTAAGGATCCTGTCCCTGTTGTCAAGTAAATAATGTCTTAAGGATACTGTCATTTTAGTCACGTAAACAGGTCTTAATTATCCTGGCCATGTAGTCAAGTAAACAGAAAGTATCCTGGCCATGTAGTCAAGTAAATAGTTCTTAAGTATCCTGTTTTTGTAGTCAAGTAAATAAGTCTTAAGGTACCTGTCCCTGTAGTTACGTAAACAGGTCTTAAGGATCCTGGCCCTGTAGTCAATTAAATAGGTCATAAGGATCCTGGACCTGTAGTCAAGTAAAGAGGTCTTAAGGATCCTGGCAATGTAGTAAAGTAAACAGGTCGTAAGGATCTTGGCCATGTAGTCCAGTAAACATATCGTAAGGATCCTGGTCATGTAGTCAAATAAATAAGTCTTAAGGATCCTGGCCCTGTAGTCAAGTACACAGGTATTAAGGATACTGGCCATGTAGTCAAGTAAACATGTCGTAAGCAACATGGCGATGTAGTCATGTAAAGAGGTCTTAAGGATCCTGGCCCTGTAGTCATATAAATATATCTTAAGGATACTTGCCCTGTAGTTAAGTAAACAGGTCTTAAGGATCCTGGCCATGTAGTAATATAAACAAGTAGTAAGGATACTGGCCATGTAGTCAAGTAAACAGGTCATAAGGATCCTGGGCAATAGTCTAGTAAACAGGTCGTAAGGATCCTGGCCATGTAGTCAATTAAATAGTTCTAAAGGATATTGGCCCTGTAGTCAAGTAAACAGGTCTAAAGGATCCTGGCAATGTAGTCAAGTAAACATGTCGTAAGGATCCTGGACATGTAGTCAAGTAAATAGGTCTTAAGGATCCTGGCCCTGTAGTCAATTATTTAGATCTGAAGAATTCTGGCCCTGTAATAAATTAAACAGGTCTTAAGGATCCTGGCCATGTAGTCAAGTAAACAGATCGTAAGGATCCTGGTCATGTATTCAAGTAAATAGGTCTTAAGGATTCTGGCCATGTAGTCAAGTAAATAGGTATTAAGTATCCTGGCCCTGTATTCAAGTAAATAGGTCTTAAGGATCCTGGCCTTGTAATCAAGTAAAAAGGTCTTAAGGACACTGGTAATATAGTTAAGTATACAGGTCGTAAGGAAACTGGCGATGTAGTCAAGTAAATATTTCTTTAGGATCCTGGCCCTGTAGTCAAGTACACAGGTCTTAAGGATCCTGGCAATGTAGTTAAGTAAACAGTTTGCAAAGAACCTGACAATCTAGAAAATTAATACGTCTTAAGGATCCTGGCCCTGTAGTCATGTAAATAGGTCTTAAGGATCTTGGCCCTGTAGTCAAGTAAACATGTCGTAATGATCCTGGCCATGTAGTCAAGTAAATAGTTATAAAGTATCCTGGCCCTGCAGTCAAGTTAATAAGTCTTAAGGATACTGGCCCTGTAATCAAGTATACAGGTCTTAAGCATCCTGGCTATGTAGTTAAGTAAACAAGTCGTAAAGAAACTGCCGATGTATTCAAGTAAATATATTTTAAGGATCCTGGCCCTGTAGTCATGTAAATAGGTCTTAAGGATCCTGGACCTGTAGTCATGTAAACAGTTCTTAAGGATCCTGGCCATGTAGTCATATAAACAGATCGTAAGGATCATGGCCATGTAGTCAAGTAAATAGGTCTTAAGTATCCTGGCCCTGTAGTCAAGTAAATAGTTTTTAAGGATCTTGGCGGTGTAGACAAGTAAACAGGTCTTAAAGATCCTGGCCATGTATTCAAGTAAATAGGTCATAAGGATCCTGGCCCTGTAGTCTAGTAAACATGTCTAAAGGATCCTGGCCGTGTAGTCAAGTAAACGGGTCGTAAGGATCCTGGCCATGTAGTCAAGTAAATAGGTCTTAAGGATCCTGGCCCTGTATTCAAATAAATAGGTCTTAATGATCCTTGCAGTGGAATTCAAGTCAACAGGTCTTAAGGATCCTGGACATGTAGTCAATTAATAAGATGGAAAGGATCATGGCCATGTAGTCAAGAAAATAGCTCTAGAAAATACTGGCCCTGTAGTCAAGTAAATATGTCTTAAGGATTCTGGCCTTGTAGTCAAGTAAACAGGTCTCAAGGATCCTGGCCATGTAGTCAAGTAAACAGGTCGTAAGGATCCTGGCCATGTAGTCAAGTAAATAGGTATTAAGGATCCTGGCACTGTAGTCATGTAAATAGGTCGTAAGGATCCTGGCCATATAGTCAAGTAAATAGGTCCTAATGATCCTGGCCCTATAGTCTAGTAAATAGGTCTTAAGGATACTGGCCATGTATTCAAGTAAACAGGTCTTAAGGATCCTGGCCCTGTAGTCAAGTAAACAGTTCTTAAGGGTCCTGGCCATGTATTCAAGTAAACAGGTCCTAAGGATCCTGGCAATGTAGTCAAGTAAATAGGTCTTAAAGATCCTGGCCCTGTAGTCAAGTAAATATATCTTAAGTATCCTAGCCCTGTAGTCATGTAAATAGGTCTTAAGTATCCTGGAGCTGTAGTCAAGTAAACAGGACTTAAGGATCCTGTTCCTGTAGTCAAGTAAATAGGTCTTAATGATGCTGGCCCTATAGTCAAATAAACAGGTCTTAAGGATACTGGCCCTGTAGTCAATTAAACAGGTCTTAAGGATCCTGGCAATTTAGTCAAATAAACAGGTCGTAAGTATCTTGGTCATTAGTCAAGTAAATAGGACGTAGGGATCCGGGCCCTGTAGTCAAGTAAACAAGTCTAAAGAATCCTGGACATGTAATCAAGTAAATAAGTCTAAAGGATACTGGCCCTGTAGTCAAGTAAATAGGTCTTAAGGATCCTGGCAGTGTATTCAAGTAAACAGGTCTTAAGGATCCTGGCCATGTAGTCAAGTAAACAGGTCGTAAGGATCCTGGCCATGTAGTCAAGTAAATAACTCTAATAAATCCTGGCCCTGTAGTCAAGTAAACTGGTCTTAGTGATCCTGGCCATGTAATCAAGTAAACAGGTCTCAAGGATCCTGGCCATAAATTCAAGTAAATAGGTCTTAAGGATCCTGGTCCTGTAGTCAAGTAAATAGGTATTAAGGATTCTGGCCCTGTAGTCAATAAAACAGTGTCTTAAGGATGCTGGCCATGTAGTCAAGTAAACAGGTCGTAAGGATCCTGGCCACGTATTCAAGTAAATAGGTCTTAAGAATCCTGGCCCTGTATCAAGTAAATAGGTCTTAAGTATCCAGGCCCTGCAGTCAAGTAAACAGGTCTTTAGGATCCTGACAATGTAGTCAAGTAAACAGGTCGTAAGGATCCTGGACATGTATTGAAGTAAATAGTTCTTAAGAATCCTGGTTCAATAGTCAAGTAAATTAGTCTTAAGGATCCTGGCCCTGTAGTCAAGTAAATAGGTCTTAAGGATCCAGGCCCTGTATTCAAGTAAATAGGTCTTTAGGATCCTGGATTTGTTGTCAAGTAAACAGGTCTCAAGGATACTGGCCATGTATTCAAGTAAACAGGTCGTAATGAACCTGGCGATGTAGTCAAGTAAATAGGTCTTAAGGATCCTGGCCATGTAGTCAAGCAAATATGCCTTAAGGAACCTGGCCCTGTAGTCAAGTAAACAGGTCTTAAGGATCCTCGACATTTAGTGAAGTTAAAATTGTCGTAAGGATCCTGGCCATGTAGTCAAGTAAATAGGTCTTAAGGATCCTGGCCCTGTAGTCAAGTAAATAGGTATTAAGGATCGTGGCCCTGTAGTCAAGTAAACAATTCTTAAGGATCCTGATCATGTAGTCAAGTAAACAGGTCGTAAGAATCCTGGCCATGTAGTCAATTTAATAGGTCTTATGGATCCTGGCCTTGTAGTCAAGTAAATATGTCTTAATGATCCTGGCCCTGTAGTCAAATAAACATTTCTTAAGGAGCCTGGCAATATAGTCTTTTAAACAGGTCGTAAGGATCCTGGCCATGTAGTCAAGTAAATAGGTCTTAAGATTCCATGCACTGTAGTCAAGTAAATAGGTCTTAACGATCCTGGCCATGTAGTCAAGTATACAGGTCTTAAATATCCTGGCCATGTAATCAAGTAAACAGGTCGTAAGGATCCTGGCCATGATGTCAAAAAAATAGGTCTTAAGTATCCTGGCCCTGTAGTCAATTGAATAGATCTTATGTATCCTGGCCCTGTAGTCAAATAAATAGGTCTTGAGGATCCTGGCCCTGTAGTCAAGTAAATAGGTCTTAAGGATCCTGGCCCTGTAGTCAAGTAAACATGTGTTAATGATCCTGGCCATGTAGTCAAATAAACAGGTCGTAAGGATCCGTGTGATGTAGTCAAGTTAATATGTCGTAAGGATTCTGGCCATGTAGTCAAGGAAATAGGTCATTAGGATACAGGCCCTTTAGTAAAGTAAACAGGTCTTAAGGATCCTGGACATATAGTCAAGTAAAAAGTTCGTAAGGATCCTGGCCATATATTCAAGTAAAAAGTTCTTAAGAATCCTGAACCTGTATTCAAGTAAATATGTCTTAAGTATCCTGGCCCTGTAGTCAAGTAAACAAGTCTTAAGGATCCGTGCCATGTAGTCAAGTAAACAGGTCGTAAGAATCCTGGCCATGTATTCAAGTAAATATGTCTTAAGGATGCTGGCCCTCTAGTCGAGTAAATAGGCCTTAATTATCTTGGCCTTGTAGTCAAGTAAACATGTCTTAATGGTCCTGGCAATGTAGTCAAGTAAACAGGTCGTAAGGATCCTGGCCATGTTATTAAATAAATAGGTCTTAAGGATCCTGACCCTGTAATCAATTAAATATGTCATAAGGATTCTGGCCCTGTATTCAAGTAAATAGGTCTTAAGGATCCTGGCCATGTAGTCAAGTAAACAGGTCGTATCGATCCTGGATTTGTTGTCAAGTAAACAGGTTTAAGGATCCTGGCCATGTAGTCAAGTAAACATGT
Organism: Timema genevievae; assembly: GCA_902155825.1. Lineage (NCBI taxonomy): Eukaryota > Metazoa > Arthropoda > Insecta > Phasmatodea > Timematidae > Timema > Timema genevievae. The sequence goes on along the minus strand of CABFWO010004237.1, from coordinate 59,525 downwards.
CGTAAGGATCATGGCCATGTAGTCAAGAAAATAGGTCTTAAGTATCCTGGCCCTGTAGTCAAGTAAATATGTCTTAAGGATCATGGCCCTGTAATCAAGTAAACAGGTCATAAGGATTCTGCCAATGTAGTCAAGAAAACAGGTCGAAAGGATCCTGGCCATGTAGTCAAGTAAACAAGTCGTAAGGATCCTGGCCATGTAGTCAAGTAAATATGTCTTAAGTATCCTGGCCCTATAGTCAAGAAAATAGGTCTTAACGACCCTGGCCTTGTAGTCAAGTAAACAGGTCTTAAGGATCCTGGCCATGTAGTCAAGTAAATAGGTCGTAAGCATCCTGGCCATGTAGTCAAGTAAATAGGTCCTAAGGATTCTGGCCCTGTAGTTAATTAAATAAGTCTTAAGGATCCTGGCCCTGTAGTAAATTAAACAGATCTTAAGGATCCTGGCCATGTAGTCAGTAAAAAGGTCGTAAGGATCCTGGATATATAGTCAATTAAATACGTCTTAAGAATCCTGGCCCTTTAGTAAAGTAAATAGTTCTTAAGTATCCAGGCCCTGCAGTCAAGTAAACAAGTCTTTAGGATCCTGACCATGTAGTCAAGTAAACAGGTCGTAAGGATCCTCGACATTTAGTGAAGTTTAAAGGTCGTAAGGATCCTGGCCATGTAGTCAAGTAAATAGGTCTTAAGGATCCTGGCCCTGTAGTCAAGTAAATAGGTATTAAGGATCGTGGCCCTGTAGTCAAGTAAACAATTCTTAAGGATCCTGATCATGTAGTCAAATAACAGGTCATGAGAATCCTGGCCATATAGTCAATTTAATAGGTCTTAAGGATCCTGGCCCTGTAGTCAAGTAAATATGTCTTAAGGATCCTGGCCCTGTAGTCAAGAAAACAGGTCTTAAGGATCCTGGTCATGTTGTAAAGTAAACAGGTTGTAAGGATCCTGGCCATGTAGTCAAGTAAATAGGTCTTAACGATCCTGGCCCTGTAGTCAAGTATACAGGTCTTAAATATCCTGGCCATGTAATCAAGTAAACAGGTCGTAAGGATCCTGGCCATGATGTCAAAAAAATAGGTCTTAAGGATCCTGGCCCTGTAGTCAAGTGAATAGATCTTATGTATCCAGGCCCTGTAGTCAAATAAATAGGTCTTGAGGATCCCGGCCCTGTAGTCAATAAATAGGTCTTAAGGATCTTGGACCTGTAGTCAAGTAAACAGGTCTTAAGTATCTTGGCAGTGTAGTCAAGTAAACTGGTCCTAAGGATCCTGGCCATGTAGTCAAGTAAATAGGTCTTAAGGATCATGCCCTTGTAGTAAAGTAAATAGGTCATAAGTATCCTGGCCATGTAGTCAAGTAAACAAGTCTTAAAGATCCGTGCCATGTAGTCAATTAAACAGGTCTTAAGAATTCTGGCCATATAGTCAAGTAAAGAGGTCTTAAGGATCCTGGCCCTGTATTCAAGTAAATAGTTCTAAAGTATTCTGGCCCTGTAGTCAAGCAAATAAATCTTAAGTATCCTGGCCCTGTAGTCAAGTAAACAGGTCCTAAGAATATTGGCCATGTAGTCAATTAAAGAGGTCTTAAGTATCCTGGCCATATAGTCAAGTAAACATGTTTTAAGGATAGTGGCCATGTAGTCAAGTAAACAGGTGTTAAGGATCATGGCCCTCTATTCAATTAAATATGTCTTAAGGATCCTGGCCATGTAATCAAATAAATAAGTCTTAAGAATCCTGGCCATGTATTCAAGTAAACATGTCTCAAGGATCCTGGCCATGTAGTCAAGTAAATAGGTCTTAAGGATCTTGGCCCTGTATTCAAGTAAATAATTCTTAAGAATCCTAGCCCTGTAGTCAAGCAAATAGGTCCTAAGGATCCTGGCCCTGTAGTCAAGTAAACAGGTATATAGGATCCTCGCCATGTATTCAAGTAAAATGTTCGTAAGGATCCTGGCCATGTAGTCAAGTAAATAGGTCTTAAGGATCCTAGCACTGTAGTCAAGTAAATAGGTCTTAAGGATTTGGTCCTCTAATCAAGTAAATAGGTCTTAAGGATACTGGCCATGTATTCAAGTAAACAGGTCGTAAGTATCCTGGCCATGTTGTGAAGTAAATATATATCTTAAAGATCCTGGCCCTTTAGTTAAGTAAATAGGTCTTAAGGATCCTGGCCCTGTATTCAAGTAAATAATTCTTAAGGATCCGTGTTATGTAGTCAAGTAAACAGGTCGTAATGATCCTAGCCATGTAGTCAATTAAATATGTTTTAAGGATCCTAGCCCTGTAGTCAAGTAAATAAGTCTTAAGTATCCTGGTAATTTAGTCAAGTAAACAGATCGTAGGATCCTGGCCAAGTAATCAATAAATAGGTCTTAATGATCCTGGCCCTGTAGTCAAGGAAATAAATTTTAGGATTCTGGACCTGTAATCAAGTAAACAGGTCTTAAGGATCCTGGCCATGTAGTTAAGTAAACAGGTCGTAATGATCCTGGCCATGTTTACAAGTAAATAGGTCTTAAGGATCCTGGCCCTGTAGTCAAGTAAATATGTCTTAAGGATCCTGGGCCTCTTGTCAAATAAACAAGTCTTAAGGATCCGTGCGATGTAATCTAAGTAATCAGGTATTGAGGATCCTGGCCATGTAGTTAAATAAATAGGTCTTAAGGATCCTGGCCCTGTATTCAATTAAATATGTCTTAAGGATCCTGGCCCTGTAGTCAAGTAAATAGGTTTTAATTATCCTGGCCCTGTAGTCAAGTAAACAGGTCTTAATGATCCTGGCCATGTAATCTAAGTAATCAGGTATTGAGGATCCTGGCCATGTAGTTAAATAAATAGGTCTTAAGGATCCTGGCCCTGTATTCAATTAAATATGTCTAAAGGATCCTGGCCCTGTAGTCAAGTAAACAGGTCTTAAGAATCCTAGCCATGTAGTCAATTAAACAGGTCGTAAGGACCCTGGCCATATAGTCAAGTAAGTAGATCTTAAGAATAATGGCCCTGTAGTCAAGTAAAGAGGTCATAATTATCCTGGCCATGTAGTCAAGTAAATAGGTCTTAATGATACTTGCCCTGTTCTAAAGTAAATAGGTCTTAAAGATCTAGGTCCTCTAGTAAAGTAAACAGTTCTTAAGGATCCAAGCCATCTATTCAAGTAAACAGGTCTTAAGGATCATGGCTCTGTACTCAAATAAATACGTCTTAAGTATCCTGGCCCTGTACTCAAGTAAAATGTCTTAAATATCCTGGCCTTGTAGTCAAGTAAATACGTCGTAAAGATCCTGGCCATGTAATCAATTAAACAGGTCGTATCGATCCTGGTCCTGTAGTCAAGTCAATAGGTCTTAAGGATCCTGGCCTTGTATTCAAGTAAATAGTTCTTACGGATCCTGGCCCTGTAGTCAAGCAAATAAGTTTTAGGGATCCTGTTTCTGTAATCAAGTAAACAGCTCTTAAGGATCCTGGCCATGTATTCAAATAAAAAGGACGTAAGGATCCCAGCCATGTAGTCAAGTAAATAAGTATTAAGGATCCTGGCCCTTTAGTCAAGTAAACAGGTCTTAAGGATCCCGGCTATGTAGTCAAGAAAATAGGTCTTAAGGATCCTGGTCTTGTAGTCAAGTAAATAGGTCATAAGGATCCTGGCCCTGTAGTCAATTAAATAAGTCTTAAGATACGTGGCCCTGTAGTAAAGTAAACAGGTCTTAAAGAGCCTGGCCATGTAGTCAAGTAAACAGGTGGTAAAGATCCTGGCCATGTATTCAAGTAAAAAGGTTTTAATGAACATGACCCTGTAGTAAAGTAAATAGATCTTAAGTATCCTGGCCCTGTAGTCAAGTAAACAATTCTTTAAGATACGTGCAATGTAATCAAGTTAACAGGTCATAAGAATTCTGGCCATATAGTCAAGTAAATACGTCTTAAGGATCCTGGCCTGTATTTAAGTAAATAGTTATAATGAATCCTGGCCATGTAGTCAAGCAAATAAATCTTAAGGATCCTGGCCCTGTAGTCAAGTGCACAGGTCCTAAGGATCCTGGCCATGTAGTCAATTAAAGAGATCTTAAGAATCCCGACGAGTTAGTCAAGTAAACATGTCTTAAGGATTGTGGCCATGTAGACAAGTAAACAGGTGGTAAGGATCCTGGCCATATAGTAAAGTAATTAGATTATAAGGAACCTGGCCCTGTAGTTAAGTAAATATATTTTAAGGATCCTGGCCCTGTTGTAGAGTAAACAGGTCTTAAGTATCCTGACCATGTAGTCAAGTAAATAGGTCTTAAGGATCCTGGCCCTGTAGTCAAGAAAATCAGTCTTAAGGATACTGGCCCTGTAGTCAAGTAAACAGGTCTTAAGGATCCTGGCCTTGTATTCAAGTAAATAGTTCTTACGGATCCTGGCCCTGTAGTCAAGCAAATAAGTTTTAGGGATCCTGTTTCTGTAATCAAGTAAACAGCTCTTAAGGATCCTGGCCATGTATTCAAATAAAAAGGACGTAAGGATCCCAGCCATGTAGTCAAGTAAATAAGTATTAAGGATCCTGGCCCAGTAGTCAATTAAATAGGTATTAAGGATCCTGGACCAGTAGTCAAGTAAAGAGATCTTACGGATCCTGACCATGTAGTCAAGTAAACAGGTCGTAAAGATCCTGGCCATGTAGTCAAGTAAATAGGTCTTAATGATACTTGCCCTGTGTCAATTAAATAGGTCTTAAGTATCCTCGCCATGTAGTCAAGTAAATAGGTCCTAAGGATCCTGGTCCAGTAGTCAAGTAAACAGTTGTTAAGGATCCTGGCCATTTAGTCAAGTAGACAGGTGTTAAGGATCCTGGCCATGTAGTCAAGTAAACAGGTCGTAACGATCATGGCCATGTAGTCATATAAATATGTATTAAGAATCCTGGCATGTAGTCAAGTAAACAGGTCTTAAGGACGCTGGCCCCGTAGTCAAGTAAACAAGTCTTAAGGATCCTGCTACATAATCAATTAAACAGGTCGTAAGTATCCAAGATATGTAGTCAAGTAAATATGTATTAAGGATCCTGGCCATGTTGTCAAGTAACAGGTCGTAATTAACCTGGCCATGTTGACAAGTAAATATGTCCTAAGGATACTTGCCCTGTAGTCAAAAAAATAGGACTTATGGATCCTGGCACTGTATTCAAGTAAACATATCTTAGGGATCCTGGCCATGTAGTCAAGTAAACATTTCGTAAGGATCCTGGCCATTTAGTCAAGTAAATAGGTATTAATGATCCTGGCCCTGTAGTCAAGTAAACAGGTCTTAAGGATCTTGGCCATGTAGTCAAGTAAACAGGTCGTAAGGATCCTGGCCATTTAGTCAATCAAATAGGTCTTAAGGATCCTGGCCTTGTATTCAAGTAAACAGGTCGTACGTATCCTGGCTCTGTAGTCAAGTAAATAGGTCTTAAGGATCCTGGACCTCTAGTCAAGTAGATAGGTCTTAAGCATCCTTGCCCTGTAGTCAAATAAACAGGTCTTAAGTATCCTGGCCATGTAGTCAGGTAAAATGATCGTAAGGACCCGGGCCATGTAGTCAAGGAAATAGCTCTTAAAGATCCTTTCCCTATAGTCAAATAAATAGGTCTTAAGGATCAAGGCCCTGTAGTTAAGTAAACCTGTCTTAAGGATCCTGGCCATGTAGTCAAGTAAACAGGTCGGAAGAGTCCAGGCCATGTAGTCAAGTAAATATGTCTTAAGGATAATGGCCCTGTAGTCAATTTAAATAGATTTTATGGATCCTGGCCATGTAGTCAAGTAAATAGGTCTTAAGGATCCTGGCCCTGTAGTCAAGTAAACAGGTCATAAGGATCCTGGCCACGTAGTCAATAAATTTGTCTGAATGATCCTGGCCATGTAGTCAAATAAATAGGTCTTAAGGATCCAGATCCATTATTCAAGTAAATAGGTCTTAAGGTACCTGGCCCTGTAGCCAAGTAAACAGGTCTTAAGGATCCTAGCCATGTAGTCAAGTAAACATGTCGTAAGGATTCTGGCCATGTAGTCAAGTAAATAGGTCTTAAGGTTACTGGCCCTTTAGTCAAGTAAATAGGTCTTAAGGATCATGTCCCTGAAGTCAAGTAAACAGATCTAAGGATCTCGGCCATGTATGTCAAGTGAACAGGCCGTAAGGATCCTGGCCATGTAGTCCAGTAAATATGTCTTAGGGATCCTTACCCTGTATTAAAGTAAATAGGTCTTAAGTATCCTGGCCCTTTAGTCAAGTAAACAGTTCTAAAGGATCCAGGCCATGTAGTCAAGTAAATAGGTCTTAAACATCCTGGCTCTGTATTCAAGTAAACAGGTCTTAAGGATCCTGGACATGTAGTCAAGTAAACACGTCGTAAAGATCCTGTCCATGTAGTCAAGTAAATAGATTTTAAGGATACGGGCCCTGTAGTCAAGTAAATAGGTCTTAAGGATCCTGGCCCTGTAGTCAAGAAAATATGTCTTAAGGATCCTTGCCCTGTAGTCAAGTAAATAGGTCTTAATAATCCTGGCCTTGTAGTCAATAAATACGTCTTAAATATCCTGATCCTGTAGTCAATTAAACATTTCTTAAGGATCCTGGCCATATAGTCAAGTAAACAGGTCGAAAGGCTTTTTGCAATGTAGTCAAGTAAACAGGTCGAATTGATCCTGGCCATGTAGTCAAGTAAATAGGTCTTAAGTATCCTTGCCCTGTAGTCAAGTAATTATTTAATAAGGATCCTAGCCCTGTAGTCAGGTAAACAGGTTTTAAGGATCCAGGCCATGTAGTCAAGTAAACAGGTCATAAAGATCCTGGCAATTAATGAAGTAAATAGGTTTTAAATTTCCTGGCCCTGTAGTCAAGTAAATAGGTCTTATGGATCCTGGCCCTGTAGTCAAGTAAACAGGTTTTAAGGATCCTAGCAATGTAGTCAAGTAAACAGGTCGAATTGATCCTGGCCATGTAGTCAAGTAAATAGGTCTTAAGGATCCTTGCCCTGTAGTCAAGTAAATATTTATCAAGGATCCTGGCCCTGTTGTCAAGTAATGAGGTTCTAAGAATCCTGGATATGTAGTCAAGTAAACAGGTCGTAAGGATCCTGGCCATGTAGTCAAGTAAATAGGTGATAAGAATCCTGGGCCTGTAGTCAAGTAAATATGTCTTAATGATCCTGGCACTGTAGTCAAGTAAACAGGTCTGAAGGATCATGGTCATGTTGTCAATTAAACAGGTCGTAAGGATCTTAGCCCTTGTAGTCAATTAAACAGGTCGCAAGGATCCTTGCCATGTAGTCAAGTAAATAGGTCTCAAGGATCCTGACCTTGTAGTCAAATAAACTATTTTTAAGGATCCTGGCCATTTAGTCAAGTAAACAGGTCTAAAGGATCCTGGCCATGTAGTCAAGTAAATAGGTCTTAAGTATCCTGGCCCCGTAGTTAAGTAAATAGGTCTTAAAGATACTGGCACTGTAGTCAATTAAATAGTTTTTAAGGATCCTGGCCATGTAGTCAAGTAAACAGGTCGTAAGGATCCTGGCCATGTAGTCCAGTAAATAGGTCTTAAGGATCCTGGGCATTTAGTAAGTAAATAGGTTTTAAGTATCATAGACTTGTAGTCAAATAAATATGTCTTATGGATACTGGCCATGTAGTCAAGTAAATAGGTCTTAAGGATCCTGGCCCGGTAGTCAAGTTAACAGGTCTTAAGGATCTTAGCCATGTTGTCAAATAAACAGGTCGTAAGGATCCTGGTCATGTAGTCAAGTAAATATATCTTAATGATCATGGCCCTGTAGTCAAGTAAACAGGTTTTAAGGATCCTGGCCATGTAGTCAAGTAAACATGTCTTAAGGATCCTGGCCATGTAGTTAAGTAAACAGGTCGTAAGGATCCTGGCCATGTAGTCCAGTAAATAGGTCTTAAGGATCCTGGGCATTTAGTAAGTAAATAGGTTTTAAGGATCATAGACTTGTAGTCAAATAAATATGTCTTTTGGATACTGGCCATGTAGTCAAATAAATAGGTCTTGAGGATCCCGGCCCTGTTGTCAAGTAAATAGTTATTAAGGATCCTGGCCTTGTAGTCAAGTAAATAGCTCCTAAGGATGCTGGCCCTATAATCAAGTAAATATGTTTTAAGTATTCTGTCCCTGTATTAAATTAAACAGGACTTAAGTATCCTGATCATGTAGTCAAGTAAACACGTCGTAAGGATCCAGGCCATGTAGTCTAGTAAATAGATCTTAAGGATCCTTGCCCTGTAATCAAGTAAATATTTCTTAAGGATCCTGTCCCTTTAATCAAGTAAACATGTCTTTAGGATCCTGGCCATGTAGTCTAGTAAACATTTCGTATATATCCTGGCCATGTAGTCAAGTAAATAGGTCTTAAAATTCTGTCCCTGTAGTCAAGTAAATAAGCCTTAAGGATCCTGAACCTGTAGTCAAGTAAATAGGTCTTAAAAATTCTGGCCATGTTTTCAAGTAAACAGGACGTAAGGATCCTGGCCATGAAGTCATGAAAATAGGACTTAAGGATCCTGGCCATGTAATAAAGTAAATAGGTCTTAAGGATCCTGGCCTGTAGTCAAGTAAACAGGTCTTATAGATCCTGGCCATGTAGTCTAGTAAACAGCTTGTAAGGTTCCCGGCCATATAAACAAGTAAATAGGTCTTAAGGATTCTGGCCCTGTAGTCAAGTAAATAGTTCTTAAGAAACCTGGCCATTTATTCAAGAAAACAGGTAGCAAGAATCCTGGCCATGTAGTCAAGTAAACAGGTCGTAAGGAAACTGGCCATGTAGTCAAGCAAATAGGTCTTCAGAATCCTGGCCATGTATCAAGTAAATAGGTCTTAAGGATCGTGGCCCGGTAGTCAAGTAAACAGGTCTTAAAAATCCTGGTTTTGTAGTCAAGTAAACATGTCTAAAGGATCCTAGCCATGTAGTCAAGTAAATAATTCGTAATGATCCTGGCCATGTAGTCAAGTAAACTTATCTTAAGGATCCTGGTCATGTAATCAAGTAAACAGGTCGTAAGCATCCTGGCCATGTATTCAAGTAAATAGGTCTTTTGAATCCTGGCCATGTAGTCAAGTAAACATTTCGTAAAGATCCTGTCCATGTAGTCAAGTTAATAGATTTTAAGGATACGGGCCCTGTAGTCAAGTAAATAGGTCTTAAGGATCCTGGCCCTGTAGTCAAGAAAATAGATCTTAAGGATCTTGGCCCTATAGTCAAGTATACAGGTCTTAAGGATCCTAGCATTTTAGTCAAGTAAACAGATCGTAAGAATTCTGGCCATGTAGTAAATTAAATAGGTCATAAAGATCCTGGTCCTGTAGTCAAGTAAACAGTTCTTAAATATCCTGGCCATATATTCAAGGAAAGAGGTCTTAAGTATCCTGGTCATGAAGTCAAGTAAAGAGGTCTTAAGGTTCCTGGCCCTGTAGTCAAGTAAATAGGACTTATGGATCCTGTTCCTGTAGTCAAGTAAACAGGTCTTAAGGATCCTGGCTATGTAGTCAAGTAAACATTTCGTAAGGATCCTGGACATGTAGTCAAATAAATAGGTCTTTAGAATCCTGACCCTGTAATCAAGTAAATAGTTATTAAGGATCCTGGCCCTTTAGTCAGGTAAACAGGTCTTAAGGATACTGGCATTGTAGTCAAGTAAACTGATCGAAAGGATCCTGGCAATGTAGTCAAGTGAACAGGTCTTAAGGATCCTGGCCATGTAGTCAAATAAACAAGTCTTAAGGATTCGGGCCCTGTAGTCAAGTAAACAAGTCTTAAGGATCCTGGCCTTGTAATCGAGTAAACAGGTCGTAAAGATCCTGGCCACGTTGTAAAGTAAATAGGTCTTAAGTATCCTGGCCCTGTAGTCAAGTAAATAGGTCTTAAGGATCCTGGCCCTGTATTCAAAAAAACAGGTCTTAAGAATACTGACCATGTAGTCAAGTAAACAGGTCATAATTATCCTGGCCATGTAGTCATGTAAAAGGGTCTTAATGATCCTGGCCATGTAGTTAAGTAAACAGGTCGTAAGTATCCTGGCCATGTAGTAAAGTAAATAGGTCTAAAGGATTCTGGACTTGTAGTCAAGTAAATAGGTCTTAAGGATTCTGGACATGTAGTCAAGTAAAAAGGTCTAAAGGATCCTGGCCCTGTAGTCAAGTTAACAGGTCTTAAGGATCCTGGCAATGTAGTCAAGTAAACAGGTCGTAAGGATCCTAGCATTTTAGTTAAGTAAACAGATCGTAAGTATCCTGGCCAAGTAGTCAGTAAATAGGTATTAAATATCCTGGCCCTGTAGTCAAGAAAACAGATCTTAAGGACCCTGGCCATGTAGTCAATTAAAAATGTCGTAAGGATTCTGGCTAAGTAGTCAAGTAAATAAGTCTTAAGGATACTGGCCCTGTAGTCAAGTAAATAGGTCTTAAGGATCCTGGCCCTGTAGTCAAGTAAACAGGTCTTAATGATCCTGGCCATGTAGTCAAGTAAACAGGTCTTAAGGAACCTGGCCATGAAGTCTAGTAAACAATTTCTAAGGATCCTGTTCATGTAGTCAAGTAAATTGGTCCTAAATATCCTGGCCCTATAGTCAAGTAAAAAATCTTAAGGATATTGGCCCTGTAATCAAGTAAACAGGTCTTAAGTATCCTGTCCATGTAGTAAAGTAAACTGGTCGTAAGGATCCTGGCCATGTATTCAAGTAAATAATTCTTAAGGATTCTGGCCTTGTAGTCAAGTCAATATGTGTTAAGGATCCTGGCCTTGTATACAAGTAAACAGGTCTTAAGAAAACTGACCATATAGTCAAGTAAACAAGTCGTAAGAATCCTGGTCATGTAATCAAATAAATATGTTTTATTGATCCTGGCCCTGTAGTCAAGTAAATAGGTACTAAGGATCCTGTTCCTGTAGTCAAGTAAACAGGTCTTAATGATCCTGGCAATGTAGTCATGTAAACATGTCATAAGGATCCTGGCCAATGTAGTCCAGTAATTAGGTCTTAAGCATCTTGGCCCTGTAATAAAGTAGATAGTTCTTAATTATCCTGGACCTTTAGTCAAGTAAATAGGTCTTAAGGATCCTGGCCATGTATTTAAGTAAACAGGTCGTAATAATCCTGCTCATGTAGTCAAGTAAATAGGTATTAATAATCTTGACACTGTAGTCAAGTAAAGAGGTTTTAAGGATCCTGGCCCTGTAGTCAAGTAAACAAGTTTTATGGATCCTGGCCATCTAGTCAAGTAAACATGTCGTAAGGATACTGGTCATGTAGTCAAGTAAATAGGTCTTAAGGATACTGGCCCTCTAGTCAAGTAATCAGATCTTAAGGATCCTGGCCATGTATTCAAATAAAAAAGTCTTAAGGATTCTGGCCCTGTAGTCAAGTAAACAAGTCCTAAGTATCCTGGCCCTGTCGTCATGTAAACAAGACCTAAGGATCCTTGCCATGTAATTTAGTAAACAGGTCGTAAAGATCCTTGCCACCTTTTCAAGTAAGTAGGTCTTAAGTATTCTGGACCTGTAGTCAAGTAAATAATTCTTAAAATACTGGCCATGTAGTCAAGTAAACATGTCGTAAGGATCCTGGCCATGTAGTCAAGAAAATATGTCTTAAGAATCATGGCCCTGTATTCAAGTAAATATCTTAAGGATCATTTCCCTGTAGTCAAGTAAACAGATCTTAAGGATCGTGGACATGTATGTCAAGTAAAAAAGTCTTAAGGATTCTCGCTATGTAGTCAAGTAAACAATTCATAAAGATCCTAGACATGTAATCAAATAAATAGGTATTATAAATCCTGGCCCTGTAGTCAAGTAAATAGGTCTTAAGGATCCTGGTCCTGTAGTCAAGTAAATAGGTCTTAAGGATCCTGGCCCTGTAGTCAAGTAAACAGGTCTTAAGGATCCTGGCCATGTAGTCAAGTAAACATGTCGTAAGTATCTTGGCCATGTAGTCAAGTAAATAGATCTAAAGGATCCTGGACTTTAGTCAAGTAAACAGGTCTTAAGGATCCTGACCATGTATTCAAGTAAACAGGTCGTAAGGATCCTGATCCGGTAGTCAAGTAAAAAGGTCTTAAGGATCCTGGCCCTGTAGTCAAGTAAATAGGTGTTAAGTATCCTGGCCCTGTAGTCAAGTAAACAGGTCTTAAGGATCCTGGACATGTATTCAAGTAAACAGGTCGTAAGGAACCTGGCCATGTAGTCTAGTAAATATGTCTTAAGAATACTGATCATGTAGTCAAGTAAATAGTATTAAGTTTCCTGGCCCGGTAGTCAAGTAAACAGGTCTTAAATATTTTAGCCATGTAGTCAAGTATAAAAGTCGTAATTATCCTGGCCATGTAATCAAGTAAATATATTTTATTGATCCTGGCATTATAGTCAAGTATGTAGGTCCTAAAGATACTGTTCCTGTAGTCAAATAAACAAGTCTTAAGGATCCTGGCAATGTAGTCAATTAAACATGACTTAAGGATCCTGGCCATGTAGTCCAGTAAATAGGTCTTAAGGATCCTGGCCCTGTTGTCAAGTAAATAGGTCTTATTTATCCTGGCCCTGTAATCAATTAACAGGTCTTAAGTATCCTGGACCTGTAGTCAAGTAAACAGGTCTTAAGGTCCTGGCAATATAGTCAAGTAAACAGATCTTAAGGATCCTGGCCATGTAGTCAAGTAAATATATCTTAAGGATCCTGGTCCAGTAGTCAAGTAAATAGGTCTTAAGGATCCTGGCCCTGTAGCCAAGTAAACAGGTCTTAAATATTCTGGTCATGTAGTCAAATAAACAGTTTGTTAGGATCCTGGCCATGTATTCAAATAATAGGTCTAAAGGATTCTGGCCATATAGCCAATTAAATTGATCTTAAGGATACTTGCCCTGTAGTCAAGTAAACAGGTCTTAAGGATCCTGGCCATGTAGTCAAGTAAACATTTCTTAAGGATACTGGCCATGTAGTCAAGTAAATATGTCTTAAGAATCCTAGCCCTGTAGTCAAGTAAATAGGTCTTAAGAATCCTGGAATTGTAGTCAATTAAATAGGTCTTAAGGACGCTGGCGCTGTTGTTAAGTAAAGAGGCCTTTAAGATCCTTGCGATGTAGTGAAGTAAACAGGTCGTAAGGATCCTGGCCATGTAGTCAAGTAAATAAGTCTTAAGGTTTCTGGCCATGTAGTCAAGTAAAAATATCTTAAGGATCGCGGCATATATGTCAAGTAAACAGGCCGTAAGGTTCCTGGCCATGTAGTCAAGAAAATAGGTCTTAAGGATCTTGGCTTGTAGTCAAGTAAACAGGTCTTAAGGATCCTAGCCATGTAGAAAAGTAAAGAGGTCGTAAGGATCCTGGCCATGTAGTCAAGTAAATAGTACTTAAGGATCCTGGCACTGTATTCAAGTAAACAGGTCTTAAGGATCCTGGTCATTTAGTCAATTAAACACGTCGTAAGGATCCTGTTCATGTAGTCAAGTAAATAGATCTTAAGGATCCGGGCCTATAGTCAACTAAATATCTGTTAAGGATCCTGGCCCTGTAGTCAAGAAAACAGGTCGTAAGGATCCTGGCCATGTAGTCAAGTAAATAAGTCTTAAGTATCCTGGCCCTGTAGTCAAGTAAACAGGTCTTAAGTATCCTGGCCATGTAGTCAAGTAAACAGGTCTTAAGGATCCTGGCCATGTAGTCAAGTAAACAGGTCGTAATAATACTGGCGATGTAGTTAATTAAATATATCTTAAGGATCCTGGCCCTGTAGTCAGTTAAATAGTTCTTAAGGATCATGGCGATGTAGTCAAGTAAACAGGTCGTAAGTATCCTTGCCATATAGTCAAGTAAATATGTCTTAAGTATCCTAGGCCTGTAGTTAAGTAAATAAATCTTAAAATCCTGGGCGTGTAGTCAAGTAAATAGGTCTTAAGAATCCAGGCCCTGTAGTCAAGTGAACAGTTCTTAAGGATCCTGGCCATGTAATCAAGTTAACATGTCGAAAGGATCCTGGCCATGTTGTCAAGTAAATAGTTCTTAAGGATCCTGGCCATGTAGTCAAGTAAATAGGTCTTATGGATACTGGCCCTTTAGTCAAGTAAACATTTCTTAAAGATCCTGGCCATGTAGTCAAGTAAACAAGTCGTAAGGAACCTGGTCATTTAGTAAAGTATATAGGTCTTAAGGATCCTGGCCTTGAAGTTAAGAAAACAAGTCTTATGGATCCTGTCCATGTAGTCAAGTAAAAATGTCTTAAAGATCCTGGCCATTTAGTCAAGTAAATAGGTCAAAAGATCTTGGCCCTGTAGTCAAGTAAACAAGTCGTAAGGATCCTGGCCATGTACTCAAGTAAATAGGTATTAAGGATCCTGGCCCTATAGTCAAATAAATATTTCTTAAGGATCCTGACCCTGTAGTCAATTAAACATGTCTTAAGTATCCTGGCCATGTAGTCAAGTAAAAATGTCGTAAGGAACCTGGCTATTAAGTCAAGTTAATAAGTCTTAATTATACTGGCCCTGTAGTCAAATAAATAGGTATTAAGGATCCTGGCCCTGTAGTCAAGTAAATAGGTCTTATGGATCCTGGCCCTTTAGTCAAGTAAACAGTTCTTAAGTATCCTGGCCATGTAGTCAAGTAAACAGGTCGTAAAGAACCTGGCCATGTAGTAAAGTAAATAGGTCTTAAGGATCCTGGCCTTGTAGTCAAGATAACCAGTCTTAAGGATCCTGTCCATGTAGTCAAGTAAAAAGGCCATAAGGATCGTGGCAATTCAGTCAAGTAATAAGGTCTTAAAGATCTTGGCCCTGTAGTCAAGTAAAAATGTCGTAAGGATACTGGCCATGTACTCAAGTAAATATGTCTTAAGTATCCTGGCCCTGTAGTCAAGTAAATAGGTCTTAATGTACCTGGCCCTTTAGTCAAGAAAACAGTTCTTAAGGATCATGGCCATGTAGTAATTAAACAGGTCGTAAGGAACCTGGCCATGTAGTAAAGTAAATAGGTCTAAGGATCATGGACATGTAGTGAAGTAAATAATTCTTAGGGATCCAAGCCCTGTAGTCAAGTAAAGAGGTCTTAAGGATACTGGCCATGTATTCAAGTAAACAGGTCGTAAGGATCCTGGACATGTATTCAAGTAAAAATGTCGTAAAGATCCTGGCCAAGTAGTCAAGTAAATAGGTCTTAAGGTTCCTGGCCCTGTAGTCAAGTAAATTGGTCTTAAGGATCCTGGCCCTGTATTCAAGAAAATATGTCTTAACGATCCTGGTCATGTAGTCAAGTAAACAGGTCGTAAGGATCCTGGCCATGTATACAAGTAAATAGGTCTTAAGGATCCTGGCCCTGTAATCAATTAAATAGATCTTAAGGATCCTGGCCCTGTAGTCAAGTAAACAGGTCGTAAGTATCCTGCCGATGTAGTCAAGTAAATCGGTCTTAAGGGTTTTGACCTTTTAGTCAAGTAAATAGGTCTTAAGTATCCTGGCCCTGTAGTCAAGTAAACAGGTCTTAAGGATCCTGGCCATGTATTCATATAAACGGGTCGTAAGGATTCTGGCCATGTATTCAAGTAAATATGTCTTAAGGATCCTGGCCCTGTATACAAGTAAACAGGTATTAAGGATCCTGGCCATGTATTCATATAAACAGGTCTATAGAATCCTGGCCATGTAGTCAAGTAAACAGGTCGCAAGCATCCTGGCCATGTAGTCAAGTAAATAGTTCTTTAAGATCCTGGCCCTGTAGTCAAGTAAACATATATTAAGGATCCTGGCCATTTAGTCAAGTAAACATTTCGTAATGATCCTGGCCATGTAGTCAAGTAAACAGGTCGTAAGAATCCTGGCCATGTAGTCAAGTAAATAGGTCTTAAAAATCCTGGCCTAGTAGTCAAAAAACAGGTCTTAATGATCCTGGTCATGTAGTCAAGTAAATAGGTCTTAAGGATCTTGGTACTGAAGTCTAGTAAAAAGGTCTTAAAGATCCTGGTTATGTACTCAAGTACAACAAGTCTTAAGGATCCTGGCCCCTCAGTCAAGTAAATAAGTCTTAAGGATCCTGGCCCTTTAGTCAATTAAATAGGTTTTAAGTATCCTGGGCCTTATTTCAATTAAACATGTCTTAAGGATTCTGGCCATGTAGTGAAGTAAACATGTCTTAAGGATCCTGACCCTGTATTCAAGTAAATATGTATTAAATATAATGGCCTGTAGTCAAGTAAACAGATATTTAAGGATCCTGGCCATGTAGTCAAGTAATCATGTCGCAAGAATCCTGTCCATGAAGTCAAGTAAATAAGTCTTAAGTGTCCTGGTCCTGTATTCAAGTAAATAGGTCTTAAGTATTTTGGCGTATAGTCATGTAAACAGATATTTAAGGATCCTGGCCATGTTGTAAAGTAAACAGGTCGTAAGATTCTTGGCCATGTAGCGAAGTAAATATGTCTTAAGAATCTTGGCCCTGTAGTCAAGTCAATATGTCTTAAGGATCCTGGCCCTGTAGTCAAGTAAACAGGTCTTAAGGATCTTTGCCATGTATTCAAGTAAACTGGTCGTAAGTATCCTGGCGATGTAGTCAAGTAAATAGGTCTTAAGGATCCTAGACCTTTAGTCAAGTAAATAGTACTTAAGGATACTGGCATTTTAGTCAATTAAAATGTCTTAAGGATCCTCGCCATGTAGTCAATTAAACAAGTCGTAAAGATCCTGTCCATGTAGTCAAGAAAATAAGACTTAAGGATCTTGTCCCTGTAGTCAATTAAACAAGTCTTAAGGATCTTGGCCATATAGTCATTAAATAGGTCTTAAGGAATTTGGGCCTGTAATCAATTAAATAGGTCTTAAGGATACTGCCCTGTAATCAAGTAAACAGGTCTTAAGGATCCTGGCCATGTAGTCAATTAACCAAGTTTTAAGGATCCTGTTCTTGTAGTCAAGTAAAGAGGTCTTAAGAATCCTGGCCATGTAGTCAAATAAACAGGTCGTAGGGAACTTGACTATGTAGTCAAGCAAATAGATCTAAGTATCCAGCCCTATAGTCAAGTAAATAAATCTTAAGGATACTGGCCCTATAATCAAGTAAACAGGTCCTAAGCATCCTGGTCTTGTAGTCTAGTAAACAGAACGTAAAATCCTGGCCATGTAGTCAAAAAAATAGGTCTTAATGATCCTGGCCCTTTAGTCAAGTAAACAGGTCTTAAGAATCCTGGTCCTGTAGTCAAGTAAACAGGTCTTAAAGATACTGGCCTTGTAGTCAAGTAAACAGGTCGTAAGGATCCTGGCCATGTAGTCAAGTAAATAGGTCCTAAGAATCCTGGCCCTATAGTCAAGTAAATAAATCTTAAGGATACTGGCCCTGTAGTCAAGTAAACAGGTCTTAAGGATCCTGGCTATTTAGTCAAGTAAAAGGTCGAATTGATCCTGGCCATGTAGTCAAGTAAATAGGTCTTAATTATCCTGGCCCTGTAAATAAGTAAACTGGTCTTAAGTATCCTGGCCATGTAGTCAAGTAAACAGGTCGTAAGGATCCAAGCCATATAGTCAAGTAAATAGTTCTTAAAGATCCTGAACTTGTAGTCAAGTAAATAGGTCTTAAGGATCCTGATCCTGTAGTCAATAAACAGGTCTTAACGATCCTGGACTTGTAGTCAAGTAAATAGATTTTATGGATCCTGGCCTTGTAGTAGAGTAAACAGATCTTAAGGATACTGGCCCTGTAGTCAAGTAAACAGGTCGTAAGAATCCTGGCCATGTAGTCAAGTAAATAGGTTTTAATGATCCTGGCCCTTTAGTCAAGTAAATAGTTCCACAGGATTCTAGCCCTGTAGTCAAGAAATTAGGTCTTATAGATCCTGAACCTGTAGTTAAGTAAATAGGTCCTAAGGATCCTGGCCATGTATACATGTAAACAAGTCTTAAGGATCCTGGCCATGTAGTCAAGTAAACAGGTCGTAAAGATCCTGGCCATGTAGTCAAGTAAATAGGTCCTACGAATCCTGGCCCTATAGTCAAGTAAATAAATCTTAAGGATACTGGCCCTGTAGTCAAGTAAACAGGTCTTAAGGATACTAGCCATGTAGTCAAGTAAACAGGTCGTAAGGATCCTGGCCATATGGTCAAGTAAATAGGTCTTAAGGATTGTGGCCCTGTAGTCAAATAAATAGGTCTTAAGGATCCTGGCTCTTTATTCAAGTAAAAAGGTCTTAAGAATACTGGCCATGTAGTCAAGTAAACAGGTCCTAAGGATCCTGGCAATTTAGTCAATTAAACAGGTCGTAAGGATCCTGGCCATGTAGTCAAGTAAATGGGTCTTAAGAAACCTGGCCCTGTAGTCAAGTAAACAGGTCTTAAGGATCCTGGCCATGTTGTCAAGTAAAAAGGTCGTAAGGATTCTTTCCCTGTAGTCAAGTAAATAGGTCTTAAGTATCCTGGCCCTGTAGTCAAGTAAACAGGTATTAAGGATCCTGGCCATGTAGTCAAGTAAATAAGTCTTAAGGTTTCTGGCCATGTAGTCAAGTAAAAATATCTTAAGGATCGGGGCCATATATGTCAAGTAAACAGGCCGTAAGGTTCCTGGCCATGTAGTCAAGAAAATAGGTCTTAAGGATCTTGGCTTGTAGTCAAGTAAACAGGTCTTAAGGATCCTAGCCATGTAGAAAAGTAAAGAGGTCGTAAGGATCCTGGCCATGTAGTCAAGTAAATAGTACTTAAGGATCCTGGCACTGTATTCAAGTAAACAGGTCTTAAGGATCCTGGTCATTTAGTCAATTAAACACGTCGTAAGGATCCTGTTCATGTAGTCAAGTAAATAGATCTTAAGGATCCGGGCCTATAGTCAACTAAATATCTGTTAAGGATCCTGGCCCTGTAGTCAAGAAAACAGGTCGTAAGGATCCTGGCCATGTAGTCAAGTAAATAAGTCTTAAGTATCCTGGCCCTGTAGTCAAGTAAACAGGTCTTAAGTATCCTGGCCTCGTAATAATACTGGCGATGTAGTTAATTAAATATATCTTAAGGATCCTGGCCCTGTAGTCAGTTAAATAGTTCTTAAGGATCATGGCGATGTAGTCAAGTAAACAGGTCGTAAGTATCCTTGCCATATAGTCAAGTAAATATGTCTTAAGTATCCTAGGCCTGTAGTTAAGTAAATAAATCTTAAAATCCTGGGCGTGTAGTCAAGTAAATAGGTCTTAAGAATCCAGGCCCTGTAGTCAAGTGAACAGTTCTTAAGGATCCTGGCCATGTAATCAAGTTAACATGTCGAAAGGATCCTGGCCATGTTGTCAAGTAAATAGTTCTTAAGGATCCTGGCCATGTAGTCAAGTAAATAGGTCTTATGGATACTGGCCCTTTAGTCAAGTAAACATTTCTTAAAGATCCTGGCCATGTAGTCAAGTAAACAAGTCGTAAGGAACCTGGTCATTTAGTAAAGTATATAGGTCTTAAGGATCCTGGCCTTGAAGTTAAGAAAACAAGTCTTATGGATCCTGTCCATGTAGTCAAGTAAAAATGTCTTAAAGATCCTGGCCATTTAGTCAAGTAAATAGGTCAAAAGATCTTGGCCCTGTAGTCAAGTAAACAAGTCGTAAGGATCCTGGCCATGTACTCAAGTAAATAGGTATTAAGGATCCTGGCCCTATAGTCAAATAAATATTTCTTAAGGATCCTGACCCTGTAGTCAATTAAACATGTCTTAAGTATCCTGGCCATGTAGTCAAGTAAAAATGTCGTAAGGAACCTGGCTATTAAGTCAAGTTAATAAGTCTTAATTATACTGGCCCTGTAGTCAAATAAATAGGTATTAAGGATCCTGGCCCTGTAGTCAAGTAAATAGGTCTTATGGATCCTGGCCCTTTAGTCAAGTAAACAGTTCTTAAGTATCCTGGCCATGTAGTCAAGTAAACAGGTCGTAAAGAACCTGGCCATGTAGTAAAGTAAATAGGTCTTAAGGATCCTGGCCTTGTAGTCAAGATAACCAGTCTTAAGGATCCTGTCCATGTAGTCAAGTAAAAAGGCCATAAGGATCGTGGCAATTCAGTCAAGTAATAAGGTCTTAAAGATCTTGGCCCTGTAGTCAAGTAAAAATGTCGTAAGGATACTGGCCATGTACTCAAGTAAATATGTCTTAAGTATCCTGGCCCTGTAGTCAAGTAAATAGGTCTTAATGTACCTGGCCCTTTAGTCAAGAAAACAGTTCTTAAGGATCATGGCCATGTAGTAATTAAACAGGTCGTAAGGAACCTGGCCATGTAGTAAAGTAAATAGGTCTAAGGATCATGGACATGTAGTGAAGTAAATAATTCTTAGGGATCCAAGCCCTGTAGTCAAGTAAAGAGGTCTTAAGGATACTGGCCATGTATTCAAGTAAACAGGTCGTAAGGATCCTGGACATGTATTCAAGTAAAAATGTCGTAAAGATCCTGGCCAAGTAGTCAAGTAAATAGGTCTTAAGGTTCCTGGCCCTGTAGTCAAGTAAATTGGTCTTAAGGATCCTGGCCCTGTATTCAAGAAAATATGTCTTAACGATCCTGGTCATGTAGTCAAGTAAACAGGTCGTAAGGATCCTGGCCATGTATACAAGTAAATAGGTCTTAAGGATCCTGGCCCTGTAATCAATTAAATAGATCTTAAGGATCCTGGCCCTGTAGTCAAGTAAACAGGTCGTAAGTATCCTGCCGATGTAGTCAAGTAAATCGGTCTTAAGGGTTTTGACCTTTTAGTCAAGTAAATAGGTCTTAAGTATCCTGGCCCTGTAGTCAAGTAAACAGGTCTTAAGGATCCTGGCCATGTATTCATATAAACGGGTCGTAAGGATTCTGGCCATGTATTCAAGTAAATATGTCTTAAGGATCCTGGCCCTGTATACAAGTAAACAGGTATTAAGGATCCTGGCCATGTATTCATATAAACAGGTCTATAGAATCCTGGCCATGTAGTCAAGTAAACAGGTCGCAAGCATCCTGGCCATGTAGTCAAGTAAATAGTTCTTTAAGATCCTGGCCCTGTAGTCAAGTAAACATATATTAAGGATCCTGGCCATTTAGTCAAGTAAACATTTCGTAATGATCCTGGCCATGTAGTCAAGTAAACAGGTCGTAAGAATCCTGGCCATGTAGTCAAGTAAATAGGTCTTAAAAATCCTGGCCTAGTAGTCAAAAAACAGGTCTTAATGATCCTGGTCATGTAGTCAAGTAAATAGGTCTTAAGGATCTTGGTACTGAAGTCTAGTAAAAAGGTCTTAAAGATCCTGGTTATGTACTCAAGTACAACAAGTCTTAAGGATCCTGGCCCCTCAGTCAAGTAAATAAGTCTTAAGGATCCTGGCCCTTTAGTCAATTAAATAGGTTTTAAGTATCCTGGGCCTTATTTCAATTAAACATGTCTTAAGGATTCTGGCCATGTAGTGAAGTAAACATGTCTTAAGGATCCTGACCCTGTATTCAAGTAAATATGTATTAAATATAATGGCCTGTAGTCAAGTAAACAGATATTTAAGGATCCTGGCCATGTAGTCAAGTAATCATGTCGCAAGAATCCTGTCCATGAAGTCAAGTAAATAAGTCTTAAGTGTCCTGGTCCTGTATTCAAGTAAATAGGTCTTAAGTATTTTGGCGTATAGTCATGTAAACAGATATTTAAGGATCCTGGCCATGTTGTAAAGTAAACAGGTCGTAAGATTCTTGGCCATGTAGCGAAGTAAATATGTCTTAAGAATCTTGGCCCTGTAGTCAAGTCAATATGTCTTAAGGATCCTGGCCCTGTAGTCAAGTAAACAGGTCTTAAGGATCTTTGCCATGTATTCAAGTAAACTGGTCGTAAGTATCCTGGCGATGTAGTCAAGTAAATAGGTCTTAAGGATCCTAGACCTTTAGTCAAGTAAATAGTACTTAAGGATACTGGCATTTTAGTCAATTAAAATGTCTTAAGGATCCTCGCCATGTAGTCAATTAAACAAGTCGTAAAGATCCTGTCCATGTAGTCAAGAAAATAAGACTTAAGGATCTTGTCCCTGTAGTCAATTAAACAAGTCTTAAGGATCTTGGCCATATAGTCATTAAATAGGTCTTAAGGAATTTGGGCCTGTAATCAATTAAATAGGTCTTAAGGATACTGCCCTGTAATCAAGTAAACAGGTCTTAAGGATCCTGGCCATGTAGTGAAGTTAATATGTCTTAAGAATCTTGTTTATATACTCCAGGAACAGGTCGTAAGAATCCTGGCCATGTAGTCAAGTAATCAGGTCGTAAATTGTCTGGCCATGTATTCAAATAAATAGGTCTCAAGTATCCTGGCCATTTAGTCAAGTAAATAGGTCTTAAGAATCCTGGCCCTGTAGTCAAGTTAATAGGTCTTAAGGATCCTGGCCATGTATTCAAGTAAACAGGTCGTAATGATCCTTGCCATGTAGTCAAAGTAAATTGGTCTGATTGATCCTGGCCCTGTAGTCAAGTAAATAGGTCTTAAGGATCCTTGTCATGTAGTCAAGTAAACAGGTCGTAAGGATCCTGGACATGTAGTCAAGTAAACAGGTCGTAAGGATCCTGGCCATTTAGTCAAGTAAATAGGTCTTAAAGATCCTAGCACTGTAGTCAAGTAAAGAAATCTTAAGGATCCTGGCCTTTAAGTTAAGTAAACAAGTCTTAATTATCCTGTACATGTAATCATTGATACAGGTCGTAAGGATCCTGGCGATGAAGTCAAGTAATTAGGTCTTAAGGATCCTGTCCTGTAGTCAAGTAAATATGTCTTAAGTATCCTTGTCATGTAGTCAAGTAAACACGTCTTAAGTATCCTGGCCATGTAGTCAAATAAAGAGGTCGTAAGGATCCTGGACATGTAGTCAAGTAAACAAGTCTTAAGGATCCTGGCCATGTTGTCAAGCAAATAGACCTCAAAGATCCTGGCCACGTAATCAAGTAAATATGTCTTTAGTATCCTGGCCCTGTGGTCAAGTAAAGAGGTCTTAATGATACTGGCCATGTAATCAAGTAAACAGGTCTTAACGATCCTGGCCCTGTAGTCAAGTAAATAGGTCCTAAAGATCCTGGCCTTGTAGTCAAGTAAACACGTCTTAAGGAACCTGGCCATGTAGTCAAGTAAATAGGTCTAAGTATCCTGGCCCTGTACTAAAGTAAAAAGGTCTTAAGGATTCTGGTCCTGTATTCAAGTAAAAAGGTTTTAAGGATCCTGGCCATGTAATAAAATAAACAGTTTGTAAGGATCAAGGCCATGTATTCAAATAAATATGTCTTAAGTATACTTGCCCTGTAGTCAATAAATAGGTCTTAAGGATCCTGGTCCTTTAGTCAAGTTAAAAAAGATCTTAAGGATCCTGGCCATGTAGTCAAGTAAACATGTCGTAAGGATCCTGGCCATGTAGTCAAGTAAATAGTTCTTAAGTATCCTGGCCCTTTAGTCAAGTAAATAGGTCTTAAGTATCCTGGCCATGTAGTCAAGTAAACAGAAAGGATCCTGGCCCTGTATTCAAGTAAAAAGGTCTTAATGAGCCTGGCCATGTAGTCAAGAAAACTTGTCATAAGAACCCTAGCCATGTAGTCAAGTAAATAGGTATTAAGTATCCTAGCCCTGTAATCAAGTAAATAGGTCTTAAGGATCCTGGCCTTGTAGTCAAGTAAACAGGTATTAAGGACACTGGCCATGTATTCAAGTAAACATGTCGTAAGGAAACTGGCGAAATAGTCCAGTAAATAGTTCTTAAGTATCCTGGCCCTGTAGTTATGTAAATAGGTCTTAAGGATCCTGGACCTGTAGTCAAGTAAACAAGTCTTAAGGATCCTGGACATGTATTCAAATAAACAGTTCGTAAGTATCCCGGCCATGTAGTCAAGTAAATAGGTCTTAAGTATCCTGGCCCTATAGTCAAGTAAACAGGTCTTAAGTATACTGGCCATGTAGTCAAGTAAACACGTCTTAAGAATCCTGCCCATGTTGACAAGTAAATAGGTCATAAGTATCCTGGCCCTGTAGTCAAGTAAACAGGTCTAAATGATCCTGGCCATGTAGTCAAGTAAACAGGTCGTAAGGATCATGGCCATGTAGACAATTAAATAGTTCTTAAGGATCCCGGCCCTTTAGTCAAGTAAATAGGTCTTAAGGATCCTCGCAGCGTATTCAATTAAACAGGTCTTAAGGATCTTGGCCATGTAGTCAAGTAAATATGTCTAAAGGATTCTGGACCTGTAGTCAGATTAAACTTGTCTTAAGAATCCTCGCCATGTAGTCAAGTAAATAAGTGTTAAGGATCCTGCCCCTGTAGTCAAGTAAATAGTTCTTAAGAATCCTGGCTCTGTAGTCAAGTAAAGAGGTCTTAAGGATCCTCGCCATGTAGTCAAGTAAACAGGTCATATAGATCCTGGCCATGTAGTCAAGTAGATAGCTCTTAAGGATCCTTGCCCTGTAGTCAATAAATAGGTATTAAGGATCCTGGCCCTGTAGTCAAGTAAATAGTTCTTAGGGATCCTGGCCCTGTAGTCAAGAAAATAGGTCTTAAGGATCCTGGTCCTGTAGTCACGTAAACTGCTCTTAAGTATCCTGGCCATGTAGTCAAGTAAATAGGTTTTAAGGATACTGGCCCTGTAGAAAAGTAAATTGGTCTTAAGGATCCTGGCACTGTATTCAAGTAAACAGTTCTTAAGGATCCTGGCCATGTAGTCAATTAATTATATCTTAAGAATCCTGGCCCTGTAGTCAAGTAAACATGTCTTAAGTATCATGGCCATGTAGTAAAGTAAACAGGTCGTAAGGATTCTTGCCATGTCGTCAAGTAAATAGGTCTTAAGGATCCTGGCACTGTAGTCAAGTAAATAGGTCATAAGTATCTTGGCCCTGTAGTCAAGTAAAATGGTCTATAGGATCCTTGCCCTGTAGTCAAGTAAACAGGCAATAAGGATCCTGGCCATGTAGTCAAGTAAATAGGTCTTAAGGATCCTAGCTTTGTATTCAAGTAAATAGGTACTAAGGATACTTACCATGTAATCAATAAACAGTTCTAAAGGATCCTGGCCATGTAGTCAGTTAAACATGTCGTAAGGATCCTGGCCATGTAGTCAAGTAAATAGGTCTAAGGATCCTGGCCCTGTAGTCAAGTAAATAGGTCTTAAGGATTATGGCCCCGTAGTCATGTTAAACAGGTCTAAAGGATCCTGGCCATGTAGTAAAGTAAACAGGTCGTAAGGATCCTGGCCATGTAGTCAAGTAAATAAGTCTTAGGATCCTGGCCCTGTAGTAAAGTAAATAGGTTTTAAGGATCGTGGCACTGTATTCAAGTAAACAGGTCTCAAGGATCCTGGCCCTGTAGTCAAGTAAACAGGTTTTAATGATTCTGACCCCGTAGTCATGTAAACAGGTCTAAAGGATCCTGGACATGTAGTCAAGTAAACAGGTCGTAAGGATACTGGCAATGAAGTCAAGTAAATAGGTCTATAGGATCCTAGTCCTGTAGTAAAATAAATAGGTCTAATGGATCCTAGCACTGTATTCAAGTAAACAGGTCTTAAGGATCCTGGCCATGTAGTCAAGTAAACAAGTCGTAAGGATCTTGGCCATGTAGTCAAGTAAATAGCTCTAAAGGATCCTGGCCCTGTAGTCAAGTAAATATGTCTTAAGGATCCTGGCCCTCTAGTAAAGTAAACAGGTCTTAAGGAACCTGGCCATGTAGTCATATAAACAAGTCTTAAAGTTCGTGCCATGTAGTCAATAACAGGTCGTAAGGATCCTGGCCATGTAGTCAAGTAAGTAGGTCTTACGGATCCTGGCCCTGTAGTCAAGTAAATATGTCTTAAGTATCCTGGCCATGTAGTCAAGTAAACAGGTCTTAAGAATTCTGACCCTGTATTAAAGTAAACAGGTCTAAAGGATCCTGGCCATGTCGTCAAGTAAACTGGTCGTAAGGATCTTGGCCATGTAGTCAAGTAAATAGGTTTTAAGTATACTGGCCCTGTAGTAAAGTAAATTGGTTTTAAGGATCCTGGCACTGTAGTCAAGTAAATAGGTCATAAGTATCTTGGCCCTGTAGTCAAGTAAAATGGTCTATATGATCCTTGCCCTGTAGTCAAGTAAACAGGCAATAAAGATCCTGGCCATGTAGTCAAGTAAATAGGTCTTAAGGATCCTAGCTTTGTATTCAAGTAAATAGGTACTAAGGATACTTACCATGTAATCAATAAACAGTTCTAAAGGATCCTGGCCATGTAGTCAGTTAAACAGGTCGTAAGGATCCTGGACATGTAGTCAAGTAAATAGGTCTAAGGATCCTGGCCCTGTAGTCAAGTAAATAGGTCTTAAGGATTCTGGCCCCGTAGTCATGTAAACAGGTCTAAAGGATCCTGGCCATGTAGTAAAGTAAACAGGTCGTAAGTATCCTGGCCATGTAGTCAAGTAAATAAGTCTTAGGATCCTGGCCCTGTAGTAAAGTAAATAGGTTTTAAGGATCGTGGCACTAATTGGGTCTTAAGGATCTTGGCCCTGTAGTCAAGTAAACAGGTCTTAATTGTCCTGGCCATAAAGTCAAGTATACAGGTCGTAAGAATCCTGACAATGTAGTCAAGTAAATAGGTCTTAAGGATCCTGGCCATGTAGTCAAGTAAACATGTCGTAAGGATTCTGGCCATGTAGTCAAGTAAATAGGTTTTATGTATCCTGGACCTGTAGTCAAGTAAATAGATCTAAAGTATCCTGGCCCTGTAGTCAATTTAATAGGTCTTAAGGATCCTGGCTATGTATTCAAGTAAACAATTCGTAAGGATCCTGGCCATGTAGTCAAAGTAAATTGGTCTGAAGTATCCTGGCCCTCTAGTCAAGTAAATATGGCTTAAGGATCCTTTTCCTGTAGTCAAGTAAACAGGTCTTAAGGATCCTGGCCATGTAGTCAAATATCCAGGTCGTAAGGTTTCTGGCCATGTAGTAAAGTAAATATGTATCTAAGATACTGGCCCTGTACTCAAGTAAATAAGTCTTAAGGATTCTTGCCCTTTAGTCAAGTAAACGATTTTATGGATCCTGACCATGTAGTCAAGTAAAGAGGCCTTAAGGATCCTTGCCATGTAGTCAAGTAAATATCTCTAAAGGATCCTGGCCATGTAGTCAAGTAAATAGGTCTTAAGTATCCTAGCCTTGTAGTCAAGTAAATAGGTACTAAGGATACTGACCATGTAGTCAAGTAAACAGTTCTAAAGGATCCTGGCCATGTAGTCAGTTAAACAGGTCGTAAGGATCCTGGCCATGTAGTCAAGTAAATAGGTCTTAAGGATCCTGGCCCTGTAGTCAAGTAAATAGGTCTTAAGGATTCTGGCCTCGTAGTCATGTAAACAGGTCTAAAGGATCCTGGCCATGTAGTAAAGTAAACAGGTCGTAAGGATCCTGGCCATGTAGTCAAGTAAATAAGTCTTAGTATCCTGGCCCTGTAGTAAAGTAAATAGGTTTTAAGGATCGTGGCACTGTATTCAAGTAAACAGTTCTTAAGGATCCTGGCCCTGTAGTCAAGTAAACAGGTCGTAAGGATCTTTGCCATGTAGTCAAGTAAATATCTCTAAAGGATCCTGGCCCTGTAGTCAAGTAAATATGTCTTAACGATCCTGGCCCTGTAGTCAAGTAAATAGCTATAAATAATCCAGGCCCTCTAAGCAAGTAAATATGTCTTAAGGATCCTGGCTCTGTAGTCAAGAAAACAGGTCCTATGGATCCTGGCCATGTAGTCAAGTAAATATGTCTAAAGGATCCTGGCCTTGTAGTCAAGTAAATAGGTCTTAAGGATCCTGTCCCTGTAGTCAAGTAAACAGGTCGAAAGGATTCTGGCCATGTAGTCAGATAAACTTGTCGTAAGGATCCTGGCCATGTAGTCAAGTAAATAGCTCTAAAGAATACTGGCCCTCTAATCAAGTAAATATATCTTAAGGATCCTGGCTCTGTAGTCAAAGTAAACAGGTCCTATGGATCCTGGCCATGTATTCAAGTAAATATGTCTCAAAGATCCAGGCCCTGTAGTCAGGTAAGTAGGTCTTAAGGATCCTGGCCCTGTAGTCAAGTAAACAGGTTTTAAGGATCCTGGCCATGTAGTCACGTAAACAGGTCTTAAAAACCCTGGCCATGTAGTCTAATAAACAGGTCGTAAGGATACTGGCCATGTAGTCAAGTAAATATGTCTTAATGATCCTAGCCCTGTAGTCAAGTAAATAGGTCTTATAGATTCTGTCCCTGTAGTCAAGTAAACAGGTCGTAAGGATCCTGGACATGTAGACAAGTAAATAGGTCTTAAGTATCCTGGCCTTGTAGTCAAATAAATAGATCTTAAGGATCCTGGCCATGTAGTCAAGTACACAGGATTTAAGGATCCTGGTCATGTAGTCAAGTAAATAGGTCTTAAGTATCCTGGCCCTGTATTCAAGTAAATAGGTCTTAATGATTCTGGCCCTGTAGTCAAGTAAACAGGTCATAAGGATCCTATCCATGTAGTATAATAAATAGTTATTAAATATCCTGGCCCTGTAGTCAAGTAAATAGCTCTTAAGGATCCTGGTCCTGTAGTCATGTGAACAGGTGTTAAGGATCATGGCCATGCAGTTAAGTAAACAGGTCTTAAAGAACTTGGCGATGTAGTCAAGCAAATTGGTCTTAAGGATCCTGGCCACGTAGTCAAGTAAATAGGTCTTAAGGATCCTGGCCCTGTAGTCAAGTAAACAGGTCTTAATGATCCTGTCCCTGTAGTCAAGTAAAGAGGTCTTAAGGATCCTGGCTATGTAGTCAAGTACATAGGTCTAAAGGATTCTGGCCCTGTAGTCAAGTAAACAGGTCTTAAGTATCCTGGCCATGTAGTCAAGTAAACAGGTCATAAAGATCCTGGCCATGTAGTCAAGTAAATATGTCCTAAAGATCCTGGCCATGTAGTTAAGTAAATAGATCTTAAGGATACTGGCCCTGTAGTAAAGTAAACAGGTCTTTAGGATCCTGGCCATCTAGTCAAGTATACAGGTCTTAAGGATACTGGCCGTGTAGTCAAATAAATAGGTCTTAAGGATCCTGGCCCTGTAGTCAACAAATAGTTCTCAAGGTTCCTGGCCCTGTAGTCAAGTAAACAGTTCTTAAGGACACTGGCCATGTAGACAAGTAAACCAGTCTTAAGGATCCTGGAAATGTAATCAAGTAAATAGGTCTTAAGGATCCTGGCCCTGTAGTCAAGTAAATAAGTCTTAAGGATCCTGGCCCTGTAGTCAAGTAAATAGGTCTTAAATAATGGCCATGTAGTCAAGTAAACAGGTCTTAATCTTTCTGGCCATGTAATTAATTAAATAGGTCTTAAGGATCCTGGCCCTGTATTCAATTAAATAGGTCTTAAGGATCCTGGCCCTGTAGTCAAGAAACAGGTCTTAAGGATACTGGCACTGTAGTCAAATAAATATGTCTTAGGGATCCTGGCCCTGTATTCAAGTAAATAAATTTTAAGGATTCTGGCCCTGTAGTCAATCAAATAGGTCGTAAGGATGCTGGCCCTAAAGTCAAGTAAACAGGTCTTAAGGATCCTAGCCATGTAGTCAAGTAAAAATGTCGTAAAGATCGTGACTATGTAGTAAAGCAAAGAGGTCTTAAAGATCCTGGCCCTGTAGTCAAGTAATTCTGTCATAAGTATTCTGGCCCTGTAGTCAAGTAAACATGTCTTAAGGATCCTGGCCATGTAGTCAAGTAAACAGGTCGTAAGCATCCTGGCCATGTAGTCAAGTATATAAGTCTTAATGATACTTGCCCTGTTGTCAAGTAAATAGGTCTTAAGTAACCTGGCCCTCTAGTATATTAAACAGGTCTTAACGATCCTGGCCATGTATTCAAGTAAACAGGTCGTAAAGATCCTGGCCATGTAATCATCAAAATAGGTCTTAAGGATTCTGGCCGTGTAGTCAAGTAAATAGGTCTTAAGGTTCCTGGCCCTGTAGTCAAGTAAACATGTCTTAAGGATCCGGGCCATGTAGTCAAGTAAAGAGGTCGTAACGATCCTGGCCATGTAGACAAGTAAACAGGTCGTAACGATCCTGATCATGTAGACAAGTAAATATGTCTTAAGAATCCACGTCTGTACTCAAGTAAATAGGTCTTAAGGTTTCCTGGCCCTGTAGTCAAGTAAATAGGTCTTAAGGATCCTGGCCATGTTGTAAAGTAAATAGGTCTTAAGGATCTTGGACCTGTAGTCAAGTAAATAGGTCTTAAGAATCCTGGCCCTGTAGTCAAGTAAATAATTTTTAAGGATCCTAGCCATGTAGTCAAGTTAAAAGTTCGTAAGGATCCTGGCCCAGTATTAAAGTAAATTGGTCTTGAGGATCCTGGCCCTTTAGTCCATTAAACTGTTAATAAGGATCCTGGCCATGTATTCAAGTAAATAGGACTTAAGGATTCTTGCCGAGTAGTCAAGTAAATAGGGCTTAAGGATCCTGGCACTGTAGTCAAGTAAACAGGTCTAATGGATCCTGGCCATGTAGTAAAGTAAACAGGTCGTAAGTATCTTTGCCATGTAGTCAAGTAAATAGTTCTTAATGATCCTGGCCTTGTAGTCAACTAAATAGGTAATAAAGATCCTGGACCTGTAGTCAAGTAAACTGGACATAAGGATCTTGACCGTGTATTCAAGTAAACTGGTCGTAAGAATCCTGTCCATGTAGTCAAATAAATAGGTCTTAATGATCCTGGCCCAGTAGCCAAGTAAATAGGTCTTAAGGATCCTAGCCATATAGTCAAGTAAACAGGTCCTAAGGATCCTGGCCATTTAGTCAAGTAAACAGGTCATAAGGATCCTTGCCATGTAGTCAAGTAAATAGATTGTAAGGATCCTGGCTATGTAGTAAACTAAATAGGTCTTATGGATCCTGGACATGTAGTCAAGTAAATAGGTTTTAATGATCCTGGACCTGTAGTAAAGTAAATAGGTCTTAAGGATCCTGGTCCTGTAGTCAAGTAAAGAGGTCTTAAGGATACTGTCCATGTAGTCAAGTAAACAGGTCGTAAGGATCCTGGAGATGTAGTCAAGTAAAGAATACTTAAGGTTCCTGGCCAAATAGTCAAGTAAATAGGTCTTAAGGATCCTGGTCCTGTAGTCAAGTAAACAGGTCCTAAGGATCCTGTAAATTAAACAGGTCATAAGTATCCTTGCCATGTTTTCAAGTAAACAGATCGTAGGGATCATGGCCATGTAGTCAAGTAAATAAGTCTTAAGTATCTTGGAATTGTAGTCAATTAAATAGGTCTTAAGGATCATGGCCTTGTAAGTTATAAAAAATGGAAATTCTCGAGATATGTAATATAAACGGGCCTAAGAAAGAAGACAGAAATAAAGATGATTTTAGGTTGTTTGGAATTTGGGGTGGTACTAAGTGTCCAAAAGTCAGAATTTGACCTGAAACATCAAATTTTTAGATAGGGCGGGAGTCCATCAACCCAAACCCTATGATCCTTATGCTCACTCCCCGTACGAAATAAGGTTTCGCAAGGTGAAAAGGAGGGGGGTGCGGGGGAGCAATCCACATCTCGACGTCATGGTCGGGCATGCGCGCTGGCTTCACTTCTTCTCTGTCCGCGCAAGCGCAGTGAAGACCGGCCAGGTATTGTCTGCAACTTGTTGGAGTCATGGTTGCTTTCGAAATGAAAAATATATGATGGTATTTGGTCTTCCAGGTAAGTCTGGGTTCCTCTTGAAGTTTTTAATAGATACAAAAAAAAATATTTAAAATTGTGTTATGGACCGTGCAGAGCTTACAAAAGATATGACAAAAAATATGAAAATAATATTTAATTTAATCAAGTCTCTGAAGGAGTTAGTTCATAGTTGTTCGCTAGGAGCGGTAAATGCCTTCTTTACAATAAAAGCAGATCAGGTCTACCAACAAAATTTAATTTTACTAATTAAAAATAAAATTTAAGATTAAACACGGGAGTTACTTAAACTTTGTTACAATATCGATACAGTTAGAGAAATTATCATCCCTAATCTAGAATGTGTATTAGAACTTTAACATACTGATTGAACCCTTGACCTCTGTTTCATCATTCTAAGGCTCTACTAATGGGCCCTTAACTGGCCTCGTGGCACAGTAGTCAGAGCCCCTGGCTGCCAACCAAAAGGTCCGGGATTTGATTCCCGGCTAGTCCCAAGGGGGGAGGTGTTTAAAGGGAAGTAATCCCCACAGTCACCATGATTTGGTTGATTAGGCTTAAGTTAGGTTAAGATCTTCATTGTCTCCACCCCATAGTATTCACTGTTATCATCCTCTCCTCTCATCTCATCGGGACATGAAAAGAGCCACCACAAAAAGAATGTACGAATAGTACATTCAGGCTTCCCCTTAGCAACAGTACATCAGTACAGGTTAAACTTTCCACAAACTGAGCTACAGATTGATGCAGCCCAGACGTGCCATTATTATTATTATTATTATTATTATTATTATTATTATTATTATTATTATTACTACTGTTATTAATGTGCCATTTTTCCCTGAATTATTTCAAGACATACATTATGAGAGTGCACATTAGTCTCGCAAGATATCTGCAATCGCATCTTCCGATAAATCGTCCTGTACTTTAAATCCCCTCCTTATTGCATGACCTTGCAGGACAATCAATCTTGCAGCGGATCAGATACCGGGACATTCCTTTGGCTCTTCTTCCTGATTTTCCGGGAAGATAATAGAGAATAAAAGAAGGGAGAGGAGCGCAAGCTTACGTTTAACATTAGGACAACAACATTAGCACTCTAATACGTTTACTGTTTAAAAATTTCCTCGCAGCAATAGCGCTGAATGTCAGTCACTTTATCCGATTGCCAATAATCCTTTTAAAGGTAGCATTCTTGTTCCATTAACAGGAAGTGGGGTCCAAATAATGGTGAGTCTTTTAGTGGCTTTGATTTAGGAGGACATAAAAAAATCTTTGAATCAGTGAAGTTAAACCAATATATTTTCAATCGATTGTTTTAATCGAAAAATAATTTACTAGCTCACGTACAAAAAAATACTAGAAATAATAACTTGATTACATATTTACTCTATGGTATTATAAACTCGAGAGTTCATTGCCAGATCTACAAAAGTAAGCCACCTATCCCTATCTTGAGCTATCTCTATCCAGTCCCCCTCATTACACCCTATCCTTATCTCGATCTAGCTCTACCCAGTCCATCTCACTACAACCTATCCTTATCTTGATCTAGCTCTATCCAGTCTACCTCACTACACCCTATCTATTTCAGTTCCATTCTGATGTTATTCCCCCATTTTCATCCAGATCTTCCCAAAGGTCTCTTCTCATTGGGTTTACCAGTCAATAGCTTCAACACGGTTCTAGATTCTCCCATTCACGCTGCATGTCCTGCCCATAGCAATCTACGAGTCTTGATTATCCTAATAGTGTCTTGTAATGAGTATAGGTTATGTAACTCCTCATTATATAGCCTCCTCTACTATCAAGTATCTTCATCCCTTTTTGGACAAAATAACTTCCTAATTATTTTGTCTGAAAATAATAAAATGTATAGTAGTTTAATCACCTTATATTATATATAAGATTGCATTTTCATAGAAATAGCCTATATAAAATAATAATTGAATTTTAATTTGTATAGTAGACTATGTATAGTGCAATATTTATAAAGTAGTGAACTAATTTTAGGAACTATATATTACAATATATTAAAGACTATATTAGATAATGTATACTTACTAACTGAATAACTCTAATGCTATAAATATGTAATAATTTAGTTTTTTGATGCAACATGAGTTTTAAAATAGAGAAACTCTCAAGTAGGTATGGTGAGTCATTTAACATAGGTGTGGTGTACTTTATTTGCTTTTAATATTAATCTAAAATTTATAATTGAATGATATTGCCACTGTCGTTTAAAACACTAAGTATTGATGTTATTCTATTTAAATTTAAAAAAATTATATACTATTTTCTGAAATATACTGAGATCAGTTTACTTGAAATCTATTAAAGGAAACGCTTATCACAGAAATTTACATTTATAGCTAGTAAAGTAAAGAATATTATAAAACTATATATAAAGCGTATAAACTGTATAACTTTATAGACTAACATCACTGTTTGATAGTGATTAACCCAAAAAATACATAAGAAATATAAAATAAATTTAACTAGAATACGATGTTCAAATAAACTATAAATTTTAAATCAGAAATATAGTAAAAAATGTAAATCAGTTACTAAAATTATTCCAGATGAAAATGTGATATAATTTAAGAATTATGTATAATGTATATTTAAAAATATATGTGTACAAGTTTGTTACAAGTTAATGAATCACATTTTTATTTAAATCTCTAGAGGCGCTTTTCAAATCAGCTTTAAGTTTATAAATAGCCACCCAAGGTCAAATGCAATATTTCAGACAAATGCTATCAAATATTTAATTCAATTATTGTTTATGTTTGGCATACACACTAATTAACTTTTAATACCATAGATTAAATTTAATCTAATATTAATGTCTCAACTTTCTGGAGAGTACAAAAAAAATGTAATATTGCTTGCATAAAATATCAATTACTCAACCGACACACCCACAAGAAAACAAATAATATTTATAATAGTATGCAAATGTTAAACGTAATTTAAATTACAAAGCAAAGTTTATTTAAAAATTAAATATCGCATCAGCTTTTGAAATAGAGCCTTATAGATGTCAAATCATGTGTTTTAAACTATTCTTTCAGTAAACACAAGATATATTAGATTGCGTTTTATATTTTAATATTTATAATATAGATGTGTACAAAAAATCAAAGTTTGGAAAATAGTATTCTCTTTTGTTTGTATTATAATTACTATAACTATAGCCAGACTATATTTGTAATAATTTTTTTAATTTATGGGACAAAAATAATTTATTTTTAGACTTATCTTGCTAGTGAAACGGGCATTTTATTAACTTTTGAATGTATTGATAAAACTTGACCAAAATTATACAGAACTCAGGCAGGATACCTCATAAAAATAACATAAAATTGCTATTTTTACCTAACACAATTCTCACCCATTATCGTGGGGGGAGGAGGGAGAAATAGAGCATTGAGCTACACATATATACATTTTCACACTTTTAAAAGTAAGTTACGAATTATAAAACTAAAACATCAAATTTAAGGGAGGGGGGCGAATTAATTGCACTCGTGCTAGGCTAAGATTTTTTTCAAATCCATCCATATATTTTTATAACCATAAGACTCTCTATTATAAACTATTATTGATTGTGCTTAGCATTAAAAAATATATAACATATATAATATAACACTAGGCCTAGAGTTTCAGATATAAAAAAGGGAAAACTCCTCATAGATGTTTGATTTCATCAACATTAAGGGTTTGACTCCCTGTTTTAAAATACTACCCAAAATAATTATAAAAACTAATAAATAACTTTTCTTTAGTAAAGCCAATCTATGAAGAATACAATCATCCTCAGTTATTTTATTTTAATCTGATTCACAGTTGTATGATTGAATTTATATATTAAAAAATGTTAGTGTATTTGAAAGCATTCTACATATTATTTTCAGATTTGGAGGTCTAATACGTCAATTTCACAATAGATTGTACTGTTGATGACGTGAAGCTCGAGGTTAAAATCCCGGCCGTCTATTTTTCCTAAATACAAGTACACATCCTTTAAATTTAACCTTCCTCAACTGTAACATATTAGAGTAATTAGTGCAAATGCGTATAGCCCGAATGGGTAGAAAAAGGCAGTACTAAAATAAATAGTATTTATTTACAAATTATTTCTATAAATAAAAAAATCTTTTATGATATAAAACCAATTCCTGTGATAAGAGGTACTTGAACAATATTTATCAATTTGTTTTTTCTCAAAAGAAGACTAAGCCCTCACGTTTTCAATTTTATTTCCTCGCTTTCATGCCTCTCTAGGACCTCGTGTTCCTCAAAGGAGCTGTGCCGGGGAAGGAAACTGACTCTATTGTCACCCGACGCGATTCGTAAGGATCCTGGCCATGTAGTCAAGTAAATAGGTCTTAAGGATCCTGGCCCTGTAGTCAAGTAAATACGTCTTAAGGATCCTGGACCTGTTGTCAAATAACAGGTCTTAAGTATCTTGGCAGTGTAGTCAAGTAAACTGGTCGTAAGGATCCTGTCCATGTAGTCAAGTAAATACGTCTTAAGGATCCTGGCCCTGTAGTCAAGTAAATAGGTCTTAAGGATCATGGCCCTGTAGTCAAGTAAATAGGTCATAAGGATCCTGGCCCTGTAGTCAAGTAAACAGGTCCAGATGATTCTGGCCATGTAGTCAAGTAAACAGGTCTTAAGGATCCTAACCATGTAGTAAAGTAAATAGGTCTTAATGATCTTTGCCCTGTTGTCAAGTAAATAGGTCTTAAGTATTCTGGCCCTCTAGTAAAGTAAACAGGTCTTAAGGATCCTGGCCATGAAGTCAAGTAAACAGGTTTTAATGAAACTGGCCATGTAGTCAATTAAATAAATCTTAAGGATCCTGGCCCCGTAGTCAAGTAAACACGTCTTAAGGATACTGGCCATGTAGTCATGTAAATATGTCTTAAGGATCTTGTACCTGTAGTCAAGTAAATAGATCTTAAGTATCCTGGACTTGTAGTCAAGTAAACAGGTCTTAAGGATCTTGGTCGTGTTGACAAGTATACTGGTCGTAAGGATCCTGGCCATATAGTCTAGTAAATAGGTCTTAAGGAACCTGGCCCTGTATTCAAGTAAATAGATCTAAATTATCCTGGCTCTGTAATCAAGCAAATAAGTCTTAAGGATCCTGGCCCTGTTGTCAAGTAAACAGGTCCTAAGAATTCTGGCCATGTAGTCAATTAAAGAGGTCTTAAGGATCCTGGCCATATAGTCAAGTAAACATGTCTTAAGGATCCTGGCCATGTAGTCAAGTAAACATGTGGAAAGGATCCTGGCCATATAGACAAGTAAGTAGATTATAAGGATCCTGGCCCTGTAGTCAAGTAAATATATTTTAAGGATCCTGGCCCTGTAGTCAAGTAAACAGTTCTTAAGAATCCTGGCCATGTAGTCAAGTAAATAGGTCTTAAAGATCCTGGCCCTGTAGTCAAGAAAATAATTCTTAAGGATCCTGGCCCTGTAGTCAAGTAAACAGGTATTAAGGATCACGGCCCTGTATTCAAGTAAATAGTTCTTAAGAATCCTGGCCTTGTAGTCAAGCAAATAAGTCTTAAGGATCTTGGGCCTGTAGTCAAGTAAACAGGTCTTAAGGATCCTGGCCATGTAATCAAGTAAAAAGTCGTAAGGATCCTGGCCATGTAGTCAAGTAAATAGGTCTTAAGGAGCCTTGCCCTGTAGTCAAGTAAATAGGTATTAATGATCCTGGCCCTGTAGTCAAGTTAACAGATCTTACGGATCCTGGCCATGTATTCAAGTAATCAGGTCGTAAGAATCCTGGCCATGTAGTCAAGTAAATAGGTCATAATGAACCTTGCCCTGTTGTTAAGTAAAAGGGTCGTAAGGATCATGGCCCACTAGTAAAGTAAACAGGTCTTAAGGATCCTGGCCATGTAGTCAAGTAAACAGGTCGTAAGGATCCTGGCCATATAGTAAAGTAAGTAGATCATAAGTATCCTGGCCCTGTAGTCAAGTAAATAGGTTTTAATTATCCTAGCTTGTAGTCAAGTAAACAAATCTTAAGGATCCTGGCCATGTAATCAAGTAAACAGGTCGTAAGGTTCCTGGCCCTGTAGTCAAGTAAATATGTCTTTATTATCCTCGCCCTGTAATCAACTAAACAGGTTTTAAGGATCCTGGCCATGTACTCATGTAAACAGGTCGTAAGGATTATTGCCATGTAGTTAAATATATATGTCTTAATGATCCTGGCCCTTTAGTCAAGTTAATATATCTTAAGTATCCTGGCCCTGTAGTCAAGTAAACAGGACTTAAGGATCTGGAAATGTAGTCAAGTAAACAGGTCGAAAGGATTCTGGCCATGTAGTCAAGTAAACAGGTTGTGAGGATCCTGGCCATGTAGTCAAGTAAATAGGTCCTAAGGATCCTGGCCCTGTAGTCAAGTAAACAGGTCTTAAGGATCCTGGCCCTGTAGTCAAGTAAATAAGTCTTAAGGATCTTGGACCTGTAGTCAAGTAAATAGGTCATAAGGATCCTGGTCCTGTAGTCAAGTAAACAGGTCCTAATGATCCTGGCCATGTAGTCAATTAAACAGGTCTTAAGGATCCTGGCCATGTAGTCAAGTAAATAGGTCTTAATATTCCTGGCCCTGTAGTCAAGTAAATAAATCTTTAGGATTCTGGCCCTGTAGTAAATTAAACAGGTCTTAAGGATCCTGGCCCTGTAATCATGTAAATAGGTCTGAATGATGCTGGCCCTGTAGTCTAGTAAACAGGTCATAATGATCCTGGCCATTTAGTCAATTAAACAGTTCGTAAGGTTCCTGGTCATGTAGTCAAGTAAATAGGTCTTAAGAATACAGGCCCTATAGTCAAGTAAATAGGTCTTTAGGATCCTGGCCCTGTAGTCAAGTAAATAGGTCTTAAGGATCATGGACCTGTAGTCAAGTAAATAGGTCTTAAGGATCCTGGCCATGTAGTCAAGTAAACAGGTCTTAATAATCCTGGCCATGTAGTCAAGTAAACAGGTCGTAAGGATCCTGGCCATGTAGTCAAGTAATTATGTCTTAAGGATCCTGTCCCTGTAGTCAAGTAAATAGGTCTTAAGGATCCTGGCCCTGTAGTAAAGTAAACATATCTTAAGGATCCTGCCCGTGTAGTCAAGTAAAGAGGTCGTTAGGATCTCGGCCATGTAGTTAAATAAATAGTTCTTAAGGATCCTGGCCTTGTATTCAATTAAATATGTCTTAGTGATCCTGGCCCTGTAATCATGTAAATAGGTCTGAATGATGCTGGCCCTGTAGTCTAGTAAACAGGTCATAAGGATCCTGGCCATGTAGTCAAGTAAACAGTTCGTAAGGATTCTGGTGCTGTAGTCAAGTAATTAGGTCTTATGTATCCTGGACCTCTAATCAAGTAAAGAGGTCTTAAGGATACTGACCATGTAGTCAAGTAAACATGTCTTAAGTATCCTAGCCATGTAGTCAAGTAAACAGGTGGTAAGGATCCTAGCCATATAGTCAAGTAAGTAGATTATAAGGATACTGGCATTGTAGTCAAGTAAATATATTTTAAGGATCCTGGCCCTGTAGTCAAGGAAACAGGTCTTAAGGATCCTGGCCATGTATTCAAGTAAATAGGTCTTAAAGATCCTGACCCTGTAGTCAAGAAAATAAGTCTTAAGAATCCTGGCCCTGTAGTCAAGTAAACAGGTCATAAGGATCCTGGCCATGTAGTCAAATAAATAGTTCTAAAGGATCTTGGCCCTGTATTCAAGTAAAAAGGTCTTAAGTATCCTGGAATTGTAGTCAATTAAACAGGTCTTAAGTATCTTGGCCGTGTTGTCAAGTATACTGGTCGTAAGGATCCTGGCCATGTAGTCAAGTAAATAAGTCTTAAGGATCATGGACCTGTAGTCAAGTAAATAGGTCTTAAGGATCCTGGCCCTGTAGTCAAGTAAACAGGTATTAATGATACTGGGCATGTATTCAAATAAACAGGTCGTAAGGATCCTGGCCATGTAGTCAAGTAAACAAGTCGGAAGGTATCTGGCCATGTATTCAAGTAAATAGGTCATAAGAATCCTGGCCCTGTAGTCAAGTAAATAGGTCTTAAGGATCCTGGCCCTGTAGTCAAGTAAACAAGTCTTAAGGATCCGTGCCATGTAGTCAAGTAAACAGGTCGCAAGGATCCTGGCCATGTA
This sequence comes from Timema genevievae, assembly GCA_902155825.1. Classification (NCBI taxonomy): domain Eukaryota; kingdom Metazoa; phylum Arthropoda; class Insecta; order Phasmatodea; family Timematidae; genus Timema; species Timema genevievae. The sequence continues at coordinate 19,702 of CABFWO010004237.1, read as the reverse complement.
GTCGAGTAAATATGTCTTAATGCTCCTGGCCTTGTAGTCAAGTAAATAGGTCTTAAGGATCCTGGCCCTGTAGTCAAGTAAACATGTCTTAAGGATCCTGCCCGTGTAGTTAAGTAAACAGGTCGTTAGGATCTTGGTCATGTAGTTAAATAAATAGTTCTTAAGGATCCTGGCCCTGTATTCAATTAAATATGTCTTAAGGATCCTGGCTCTCTAGTCAATTAAATAGGTCTTAAGGATCCAGGCCATGTAGTCAAGTAAAAATGTCGTAAGGAAGTTGGCGATGTTGTCAAGTAAATAGGTCTTAATGATCCTTGCCCTGTTGTCAAGTAAATAGCTCTTAAGAATCCTTGCCCACTATTAAAGTTAAGAGGTCTTAAGGATCCTGGACATGTAGTCAAGTAAACAGGTTGTAAGGATCCTGGGCATGAAGTCAAGTAAATAGGTCTTAAGGATCCTGGCCCTGTAGTCATTTAAATACGTCTTAAGGATACTGGCCCTTTAGGCAAGTAAACAATTCTTAAGTATCCTGGCCATGTAGTCAAGTAAACAGGTCGTAAGGATCCTGGCCATATAGTCAAGTAAGTAGATATTAAGGATCCTGGCTCTGTGTCAGGTAATAGGTCTTAATGATCCTGGCCCTGTAGTCTAGTAAACAGGTCAAAAAGATCCTGGCCATGTAGTCAAGTAAACAGTTTTTTAAGGATCCTGGTCCTGTAGTCAAGTAAATAGGTCTTATGTATACTGGACCTCTAATCAAGTAAAGATGGTCTTAAGGATCCTGGCCATGTAGTCAAGTAAACAGGTCGTAAGGATCCTGGCCATGTAGTCAAGTAAATAGGTCTTAAGGATCCCGGACCTGTAGTCAAGTAAATAGGTCTTATGGATTATAGTCCTGTAGTCAAGTTAACAGGTCTTAAGAATCCTGGCCATGTATTCAAGTAAAAAGTTCGTAAGGATCCTGGCCATATATTCAAGTAATTAGGTCTTAAGTATCCTGGCCCGTAGTCTAGTAAACAAGTCTTAATGATTCTGGCCATGTAGTCAAGTAAATAGGTCTTAAGGATCCTGGCCATATAGTCAATTAAATAGGTCTTAAGGATCATTGTACTGTAGTAAATTAAACAGGTCTTAAGGATCCTCACCATGTAGTCAAATAAACAGGTCGTAAGAATACTGGCCATGTAATCAAGTAAATAGGTCTTAAGGTGCCTGGCCATGAAGTCAATTAAATATGTCCTAAGGATCCTGGCCCTGTAGTCAAGTAAACAATTCTTAAAGGTCCTGGCAATGTAATCAGTTAAACAGGTCGTAAGGATCCTAGCCATGTAGTCAAGTAAATAGGTCTTAAGGATCCTGGCCCTCTAGTCAAGTAAACAGGTCTTAAGTATTCTGGCCATGTAATCAAGTAAACAGGTCGTAAGGAACCTGGCCATGTTGTCAAATAAATAGGTCTCAAGCAACCTGGCCCTCTAGTCAAGTAAATAGATCTTAAGTATTCTCGCCCTGTAGTCAAGTAAACAAGTCTTAAGGAACCTGGCCATGTATTAAAGTAAACAGGTCGTAAGGATCCTGTCGATGTAGTCAAGTAAATAGGTCTTAAGATTCCTGGCCCTGTAGTCAAGTAAATAGTTCTTAAAGATCCTGGACCTGTAATCAAATAACAGGTCTTAAGTATCTTGGCCGTGTAGTCAAGTAAACTGGTCGTAAGGATCCTGGCCATGTAGTCAAGTAAATAGGTCTTAAGGATCTTGGCCTTGTAGTCAAGTAAATAGGTCATAAGGATCTTGGACCTGTAGTCAAGTAAACATGTCCTAATGATCCCGGCTATGTAGTCAAGTAAACAGGTCTTAAGGATCCTGGCCATGTAGTCAAGTAAATAGGTCTTAATGTTCCTGGCCCTGTAGTCAAATAAATAGGTCTTAAGGATCCTGGCCATGTAGTAAAGTAAATAGTTCGTAAGGATCCTGACCATGTAGTCAAGTAAATATGTCTTAATGATCCCTGCCCAATTGTCAAGTAAATAGGTCTTAAGGATCCTGGCCCTCTAGTAAATTAAACAGGTCTTAAGGATCAGGGCTATGTAGTCAAGTAATTATGTCTTAAGGATCCTGTCCCTGTAGTCAAATAAATAGGTCTTAAGGATCCTGGCCCTGTAGTCAAGTAAAGAAGTCTTAAGTATCCTGGCCATATAGTCAAGTAAACATGTCTTAAGGATCCTGGCCATGTATTCAATAAACAGGTCTTAAAGATCCTGGCCATGTATTCAAGTAAATAGGTCTTAAGGATCTTGGCCCTGTATTCAAGTAAATAGGTCTTAATTATTCTGGACTTGTAGTCAAGTAAACAGGTCTTAAGGATCTTGGACGTGTTGCCAAGTATACTGGTCGTCAGGATTCTGGCCATGTAGTCAAGTAAATAGGTTTTAAGAATCATGGCCCTATAGTCAAGTAAATAGGTCTTAAGAATCCTGGCCCTGTAGTCAGGAAAACAAGTCTTAATAATCCTGGCCATGTAGTCAAGTAAACAGGTCGTAAGGATCCTGGCCATGTAGTCAAATAAATATGTCTTAAGAATCCTGGCCCTGTAGTCAAGTAAAGAGGTCTTTAGGATTGTGGCCCTGTAGTAAAGTAAACAGGTCTTAAGGTTCCTGGCCATGTAGTCAAGTAAACAGGTCGTAAAGATCCTGGCCATGTATTCAAGTAAATAGGTTTTAAGGATCCTGGCCCTGTAGTCAAGTAAATAGGTCTTAAGGATCCTGGCCCTGTAGTAAAGTAAACAAGTCATAAAGATCCATGCCATGTAGTCAAGTAAACAGGTCGTAAGAATCCTGGCCATATAGTCAAGCAAATAAGTCTCAAAGATTCTGGCCCTGTAGTCAATTAAACAGGTCCTAAGGATCCTGGCCATGTAGTCAATTAAAGAGGTCTTAAGTATCCTGGCCATATAGTCAAGTAAACATGTCTTAAGTATCCTGGCCATGTAGTCAAGTAAACAGGTGGTAATGATCCTGGCCATATAGTCAAGTAAGTAGATTATAAGGATACTGTGCCTATAGTCTAGTAAATATATTTTAAGGATCCTGGCCCTGTAGTCAAGTAAACAGGTCTTAAGAATCCTGGCCATGTATTCAAGTAAACAGGTCTTAAGGATCCCGGCCCTGTATTCAACTAAATATTTCTTAAGGATCCTGGCCCTGTAGTCAAGCAAATAAGTCTTAAGGATCCTGGCCCTGTAGTCAAGTAAACAGGACTTAAGGATCCTGGCCATGTAGTCAAGTAAAAAATTCGTATAGATCCTGGCCATGTAGTCAAATAAACAGGTCGTAAGGATCCTGGCCATGTAGTCAAGTAAATATGTCTTAATGAAACTTGCCCTGTTGTCAAGTAAAAGGGTCGTAAGTATCATGGCCCACTAGTAAAGTAAACAGGTCTTAAGGATCCTGGCCATGTAGTCAAGTAAACAGGTCGTAAAGATTCTGGCTATGTAGTCAAGTAAATAGGTCTTAAAGATACTGGCCCTGTAGTTAGGAAAAGAAGTCTTAAGTATCCTGGCCATATAGTCAAGTAAACATGTCTTAAGGATCCTGGCCATGTATTCAATAAACAGGTCGTAAGGATCCTGGCCATATAGTCAAGTAAGTAGATCATAAGGATCCTGGCCCTGTAGTCAAGTAAATAGGTCTTAATGATCCTAGCCTGTAGTCAAGTAAACAAGTCTTAAGTATCCTGGCCATGTAGTCAAGTAAACAGGTCGTAAGTTTCCTGGCCCTGTAGTCAAGTATATATGTCTTAAGTATCCTGGCCCTGTAATCAAGTAAACAGGTCTTAAGGATCCTGGCCATGTACTCATGTAAACAGGTCGTAAGGATTATTGACGTGTAGTTAAATATATATGTATTAATGATCCTGGCCCTGTAGTCAAGTTAATATATCTTAAATATCCTGGCCCTTTGGTCAAGTAGACAGGTCTTAAGGATTCTGGCAATGTAGTCAAGTAAACAGGTCCAAAGGATTCTGGCCATGTAGTCAAGTAAACATGTCGTGAGGATCATGGCTCACTAGTAAAGTAAACAGGTTTTAAGAATCCTGGCCCTGTAGTCAGGAAAATAGGTCTTAAGGATCCTGTCCCCGTAGTCAAATAAACAGGTCTTAAGGATCCTGGCCATGTATTCAAGTAAACAGGTCGTAAGGATCCTGGCCATGTAGTCAAGTAAATAGTTCTTAGTGATCCTGGCCATGTAGTCAAGTAAACAGGTCGTCAGAATCCTGGCCACGTATTCAAGTAAATAGGTCTTAAGAATTCTGGCCCTGTAATCAAGTAAATAGGTCTTAAGTATCCAGGCCCTGCAGTCAATTAAACAGGTCTTTAGGATCCTCACCATATAGTCAAGTAAACAGGTCGTAAGGATCCTGGACATGTATTGAAGTAAACAGGTCTTAAGGATCCTGGCCATGTAGTTAAGTAAACCGGTAGTAAAGATCCTGGCTATGTAGTTAAATAAATAGGTCTTAAGGATCCTGGCCCTGTAGTCAAGTAAACAGGTCTTAAGAATCCTGGCCATGTAGTCAAGTTAAAAGTTCATAAGGATCCTGGCCATGTAGTCAAGTAAATAGGTCTTAATTCTTAGTGATCCTGGCCATGTAGTCAAGTAAACAGGTCGTCAGAATCCTGGCCACGTATTCAAGTAAATAGGTCTTAAGAATTCTGGCCCTGTAATCAAGTAAATAGGTCTTAAGTATCCAGGCCCTGCAGTCAATTAAACAGGTCTTTAGGATCCTCACCATATAGTCAAGTAAACAGGTCGTAAGGATCCTGGACATGTATTGAAGTAAACAGGTCTTAAGGATCCTGGCCATGTAGTTAAGTAAACCGGTAGTAAAGATCCTGGCTATGTAGTTAAATAAATAGGTCTTAAGGATCCTGGCCCTGTAGTCAAGTAAACAGGTCTTAAGAATCCTGGCCATGTAGTCAAGTTAAAAGTTCATAAGGATCCTGGCCATGTAGTCAAGTAAATAGGTCTTAAAAATCATGGCCCTGTAGTCAATTAAATAGGTCTTAAGAATCCTGGTAATGTAGTCAAGTAAATAGGTCTTAAGTATCCTGGTCCTGTAGTGAAGTAAATAGGTTTTAAGGATCATGGTTCTGTTGTCAATTTAAACAGGTCTTAAGTATCCAGGCCATGTAGTCAATTAAATAAGTCTTAAGGATACTGATATGTAGTTAAATAAACAGGTCGTAAGGATTCTAGCCATGTGATCAAGTAAAAATATCTTAAGGATCCTGGCCCTGTATTCAAGTAATTAGGTCTAAAGGATCCTTGCCCTATAGTCAAGTAAAAAGGTCTTAATCAACCTGGCCATGTAGTCAAGTAACCAGGTCGTAAGGATCCTGGCCATGTATTCAAGTAAATAGGTCTTAAGGATCCTGGACCTGTAGTCAAGAAAATAAGTCTTAAGGATACTGGTCCTGTAGTCAGATAACCGGTCTTAAGGATCCTGGCCATGTAGTCAGTTAAACAGTTCGTAAGGATCCTGGCAATGTAGTCAAGTAAATAGGTCATAAGTATCCTTGTCTTGTATTCAAGTAAATAGTTCTTAATGATCCTGGCCCTGTAGTCAAGTAAACAGGTCTTAGTGATCCTGGCCATGTAGTCAAGTAAAGAGGTCGTAAGGATCCTGGCCATGTAGTCAATTAAATAGTTCTTAAGGATCCTGGTCCTGTAGTCATGTAAATAGGTCTTTAGGATTCTGGCCCTGTAGTAAAGTAAACAGGTCTTAAGGTTGCTAGCCATGTAGTCAAGTAAACAGGTCGTAAGGATCCTGGCCACGTATTCAAGTAAAAATGTCTTAAGAATCCTGGCAATTGTAGTCAAGTAAATAGGTCTAAGGAACTGGACCTGTAGTCAAGTAAACAAGTCTTAAGGATCCGTGCCATGTAGTCATGTAAATATGTCTTAAGGCTCCTGGCCCTGTAGTCAATTAAACAGGTCTTAATTATCCTGGCCCTGTAGTCAAGTAAACATGTCTTAAGGATCCTGGCCATGTAGTCAAGTAAAGAAGTCGTAAGGATTCTGACCTTGTAGTCAAGTAAATATGTCTTAAGGATCCTGGCCTTGTAGTCAAGTAAACAGGTCTTAAGGATCCTGGCCATGTAATCAAGTATACAGGTCGTAAGGATCCTGGCCATTTAGTAATGTAAATAGGAGTTAAAAATCCTGGCCCAGTAGTAAAGTAAATTGATCTTAAGGATACTGGCGCTGTATTAAAGTAAACAGGTCTTAAGGATCATGGCCATGTAGTCAAGTAAACAGGTCTTAATGATCCTGGCCATGTAGTCAAGTATTTATGTCTTAAGTATCCTCGCCCTGTAGTCAAGTAAATAGGTCTTAAAAATTCTGGCCCTGTAGTCAATTAAATAGGTCTTAAGAATCCTGGTAATGTAGTCAAGTATAAAGGTCGTAAGGATCCTGGCCTTGAAGTAGAATAAATAGGTCTTAAGTATCCTTGTCCTGTATTCAAGTAAATAGGTCTTAAAGATCCTGGCCATGTAGTTATAACATGTCTTATATATCCTGGCCTTGTAATCAAGTAAACAGGTCGTAAGTATCTTGGCCTTGTTGTCAAATAAATAGGTCTTATATATCCTGGGCCTGTATCCAAATAAATATATCTTAAGGATCCTGTTCCTGTATTCAATTAAACAGGTGTTAATGATCCTGGCCATGTAGTCAAGTAAAAAGGTCGTAAGGATCCCGGCCATGTAGTCAAGTAAATTCGTCACAAGGATCCTGGCCCTGTAGTCAAGAAAATAAGTCTAAAGGATCCTGGACCTGTAATTAAGTAAACAGGTCTTAAGGATCTTGGCCGTGTTGTCAAGTAAACTGGTCTTAAGGATCCTGGCCATGTAGTCAAGTAAATAGGTTTTAAGGATCCTTGCCCTGTAGTCATGTAAATAGGTCTTAAGGATCCTGGCCTTGTAGTCAAGTAAACAGGTCTTAGTGATCCTGGCCATGTAGTCAAGTAAACAGGTCGTCAGAATCCTGGCCACGTATTCAAGTAAATAGGTCTTAAGAATTCTGGCCCTGTAATCAAGTAAATAGGTCTTAAGTATCCAGGCCCTGCAGTCAATTAAACAGGTCTTTAGGATCCTCACCATATAGTCAAGTAAACAGGTCGTAAGGATCCTGGACATGTATTGAAGTAAACAGGTCTTAAGGATCCTGGCCATGTAGTTAAGTAAACCGGTAGTAAAGATCCTGGCTATGTAGTTAAATAAATAGGTCTTAAGGATCCTGGCCCTGTAGTCAAGTAAACAGGTCTTAAGAATCCTGGCCATGTAGTCAAGTTAAAAGTTCATAAGGATCCTGGCCATGTAGTCAAGTAAATAGGTCTTAATTCTTAGTGATCCTGGCCATGTAGTCAAGTAAACAGGTCGTCAGAATCCTGGCCACGTATTCAAGTAAATAGGTCTTAAGAATTCTGGCCCTGTAATCAAGTAAATAGGTCTTAAGTATCCAGGCCCTGCAGTCAATTAAACAGGTCTTTAGGATCCTCACCATATAGTCAAGTAAACAGGTCGTAAGGATCCTGGACATGTATTGAAGTAAACAGGTCTTAAGGATCCTGGCCATGTAGTTAAGTAAACCGGTAGTAAAGATCCTGGCTATGTAGTTAAATAAATAGGTCTTAAGGATCCTGGCCCTGTAGTCAAGTAAACAGGTCTTAAGAATCCTGGCCATGTAGTCAAGTTAAAAGTTCATAAGGATCCTGGCCATGTAGTCAAGTAAATAGGTCTTAAGGATCCTGGCCCTGTAGTCAAGTAAATAGGTCTTATGTATTTTGGCCCTGTAGTCAAGTAAAAAGGTCTTAAGGATCCTGGCAATGTAGTCAAGTAAACATGTCGTAAGGATCATGGCCATGTAGTCAAGATAATAGGTCTTAAGAATCCTGGCCCTGTAGTCAAGTAAATATGTCTTAAGGATTCTGGCCCTGTAATCAAGTAAAAAGGTCTAAAGGATCCTGGCAATGTAGTCAAGAAAACAGGTCGAAAGGATCCTGGCCATGTAATCAAGTAAACAAATCGTAAGGATCCTGGCCATGTAGTCAAGTAAATAGGTCTTAAGGATCCTGGCCCTATAGTCAAGAAAATATGTCTTAACGTCCTTGGCCTTGTATTCAAGTAAACAGGTCTTAAGGATCCTGGCCATGTAGTCAAGTAAACAGGTCGTAAGTATACTGGCCATGTTGTCAAGTAAATAGGTCCTAAAGATTCTGGCCCTGTAGTTAAGTAAATATGTCTTAGGGTTCCTGGCCCTGTAGTAAAGTAAAGAGATCTTAAGGATCCTGGCCATGTAGTCAAGTAAACAGGTCTTAAGAATCCCGGCCATGTAGTCAAGAAAATAGGTCTTAAGGATCCTGGCCATGTAGTCAAGTAAATAGGTCTTAAGGATCCTGGCCCTGTAGTCAATTAAATAGGTCTTAAGATACGTGGCCCTGTAGTAAAGTAAACAGGTCTTAAAGATCCTGGCCATGTAGTCAAGCAAACAGGTCGTAAAGATCCTGGCCATGTATTCAAGTAAAAAATTTTAAGGATCATGGCCCTGTAGTAAAGTAAATAGGTCATAAGTATCCTGGCCCTGTAGTCAAGTAAACAAGTCTTAAAGATACGTGCCATGTAATCAAGTAAACAGGTCATAAGAATTCTGGCCATATAGTCAAGTAAATAGATCTTAAGGATCCTGGCCCTGTATTTAAGTAAATAGTTCTACAGTATCCTGGCCCTGTAGTCAAGCAAATAAATATTAGGGATCCTGGCCCTGTAGTCAAGTGCACAGGTCCTAAGGATCCTGGCCATGTAGTCAATTAAAGAGGTCTTAATGATCCTGGCCAGTTAGTCAAGTAAACATGTCCTAAGGTTCGTGGCCATGTAGTCAAGTAAACAGGTGGTAAGGATCCTTGCCATATAGAAAAGTAAGTAGATTATAAGGATCCTGGCCCTTTAGTTAAGTAAATATATTTTAAGGATCCTGGCCCTGTTGTCAAGTAAACAGGTCTTAAGGATCCTGGCCATGTAGTCAAGTAAATAGGTCTTAAGGATCCTGGCCCTGTAGTCAAGCAAATAAGTTTTAAGGGTCCTGGCCCTGTAGTCAAGTAAACAGGTCTTAAGGATCCTGGCCATGTAGACAAATAAAATGGTCGTAAGGATCCTAGCCATGTAGTCAAGTAAATAGGTATTATGAATCCTGGCCCATTAGTCAAGTAAATAGGTATTAAGGATCCTGGCCCAGTAGTCAAGTAAAGTGATCTTACGGATCCTGGCCATGTAGTCAAGTAAACAGGTCGTAAGGATCCTGGCCATGTAGTAAAGTAAATAGCTCTTAATGATCCTTGCCCTGTTGTCAATTAAATAGGTCTTAAGGATCCTGGACCTGTAGTCAAGTGAATAGATCTCAAGTATCCTGGACCTGTACTTAAGTAAACAGGTCTTAAGTATCTTGGCCGTTTAGTCAAGTAAACTGGTCGTAAGGATCCTAGCCATGTAGTCAAGTAAATAGGTTTTAAGGATCCTTGCCCTGTAGTCAATTAAATAGGTCTTAAGGATCCTGGCCCTGAAGTCAAGTAAACATGATTTAGTGATCCTGGCCATGTTGTCAAGTAAACAGGTCGTAAGGATCCTGGCCATGTAGTCAAGTAAATAGGTCTTAAGGATCCTGGTCCTGTAGTCAAGGTAATAAGTATTTAGTATTCTGGCCCTGTAGTAAAGTAAACAGGTCTTAAGGATCCTGGCCATGTAGTCAAGTAAACAGGTCGTAAGGATCCTGGCCACGTATTCAAGTAAATAGGTCTTGAGAATTCGGGACCTGTAGTCAAGTAAATAGGTCTTTAGTATCCTGGACATGTAGTCAAGTAAACAAATCTTAAGGATCCGTGCCATGTAGTCAAGTAAACAGGTCGTAAGGATCCTGGCCATGTAGTCATGTAAATATGTCTTAAGGCTCCTGTCCCTGTAGTCAAGTAAACAGTTAATAAGTATCCTGGCCCTGTAGTCAAAGTAAACATGTCTTAAGGATCCTGGCCATGTAGTCAAGTAAACAGTTTTTAGGATCCTGGCTATGTAGTTAAATAAATAGGTATTAAGGATCCTGGCCCTCTATTCAATTAAATATGTCTAAAGGATCCTGGCCCTGTAGTCAAGTAATTAAGTCTTAAGGATACTGGCCATGTAGTCAAGTAAAGAGTTCTCAAGGATCCTTGCCATTTAGTCAAGTAAATAGGTCTTAAGGATCCAGGCCCTGTATTCAAGTAAATAGTTCATAAGGATACTAGCCCTGTATTCAAGCAAATAGGTCTTAAGGATCCTGGCCCTGTAGTCAAGTAAACAGGTCTTAAGGATGCTGGCCATGTAGTCAATTAAAAATTTCGTAAGGATCCTGGCCATGTATTCAAGTAAATAGGTCTTAAGTATCGTGGCCCTATAGTCAAGTAAATAGGTCTTAAGAATCCTAGCCCTGTAGTCAAGAAAATAGGTCTTACGGATCCTGGCCATGTAGTCAAATAAACAGGTCGTAAGGATCATGGCCATATAGTTAAGAAAATAGGTCTTAAGGATCCTGGCTCTGTAGTCAAGTAAATAGGTCTTAAGGATCCTGGCCCTGTAATCAATTAAACAGGTCTTAAGGATTCTGGCAATGTAGTCAAGGAAACAGGTCAAAAGTATCCTGGCCAAGTAGTCAAGTAATCAGGTCGTAAGGATACTGGCTATGTAGTCAAGTAGAGAGGTCTTTAGGATCCTGGCCCTATAGTCAAGAAAATAGGTCTTAACGACACTAGCCTTGTAGTCAAGTAAACAGGTCTTAAGGATACTGGCCATGTATTCAAGTAAACAGGTCGTAAGGATCCTGGCCATGTAGTCAAGTAAATAGGTCTTAAGGATCTTGGCCCTGTAGTTAAGTATATAGTTCTTAAGGATCCTGGCCCTGTAATAAAGTAAACTGATTTTAAGGATCCTAGCCATGTAGTCAGTAAAAAGTTCGTAAGGATCCTGGCACTGTAGTCAATTAAATAGTTCGTAAGAATCCTGGTTCTTTAGTCAAGTAAATAGGTCTTATGTATTTTGGCCCTGCAGTCAATTAAACAGGTCTTTAGGATCCTGACCATGTAGTCAAGTAAATAGGTCTTAAGAATCCTGGCCCAGTAGTCAAGTAAATAGGTCTTAAGAATCCTGGCCCTGTAGTCAAGTAAATAGGTCTTAATGATCCTTGCCCTGTAATCAAGTAAACAGGTCTTAAGGATCCTGACCCTGTAGTCAAGTATAAAGGTCGTATAGATCCTGGCCATGTAGTCAAGTAAATAGTTCTTAACGATCCTGGCCATGTAATCAATTAAATACGTCTTAATGATCCTTGCCCTTTAGTCAATTAAACAGGTCTTAAGGATCCTGATCATGTAGTCATATAAAAAGGTCGTAAGGATCCTGGCTATGTAGTCAAGTAAATAGGTCTTAAGGATCCTTTTCTTGTAGTCAAGTAAACAGGTCTTAAGTATCCTGACCCTGTAGTCAAGTAAATAGTTATTTTGGATCCTTACCCTATAGTCAAGTTAATAGGACTTAAAGATCCTGGCCCTGTAGTCAAGTATACATGTCGTAAGGATCCTGGCCATGTAGTCAAGTAAATAGGTCTTAAGTATCCTGTTACTGTAGTCAATTAAATAGGTCTTAAGGATCCTGGCCCTGTAGTCAAGTAAACAGTTCTTAAAGATCCTGGCCTTGTAATCAAGTAAACAAGTCTTAAGGATACTGTCAATGTAGTCAAGAAAACAGGTCGAAAGAATACTGGCCATGTAGTCAAGTAAACAGGTCGTAAGGATCCTGGCCATGTAGTCAAGTAAATAGGTCTTAAGGAACCTGGCCCTGTAGTCAAGAAAAAAGACTTAACGATCCTGGCCTTGTAGTCAAGTAAACAGGTCTTAAGGATCCTGGCAATGTAGTCAAGTAAACAGGTCGTAAGGATCCTGGCCATGTAGTCAAGTAAAGAGGTCTTAAGGATCCTGGCCCTGAAGTTAAGTAAATAGGACTTAAGGATCCTGGCCCTGTAGTAAAGTAAACAGATCTTAAGGATCCTGGCATGGTAGTCAGTAAAAAGTTCGTAAGAATCCTGGCAATGTAGTAAAGTAAATAGGTCTTAAGAATCCTGGCCCTTTAGTCAAGAAAAAAGGGGTTAAATATCCTGGCCCTCCAGTCAAGTAAACAGGTCTTAAGGATCTTGACCATGTACTAAATTAAACAGGTCGTAAGAATCCTGGACATGTTGTGAAGTAAATAGGTCTTAAGAATCCTGGCCCAGTAGTCAAGTAAATAGGTCTTAAGGATCCTGGCCCCGTAGTCATGTAAATAAGTCTTAAGATCTGTCGCTTGTAGTAAAGTAAACAGGTCGTAAGGTTCCTGGCCATGTATTCAAATAAATGGGTCTTAAGGATCATGGCCCTGCAGTCAATTTAATAGGTTTTAAGGATCCTGGCTCTGTAATCAAGTAAATAGGTCTTAAGGATCCTGGCTCTGTTGTCAAGTAAACAAGTCTTAAGTATCCTGGCCATGTAGTCAAGTAAACATATAGTAAGGATCCTGGCCATGTAGTAGAGTAAACAGGTCGTAAGGATCCTGGCCAAGTAGTCAATAAATAGGTCTTAATGATCCTGGCCCTGTAGTCAAGAAAATAAGTTTTAGGATTCTGGCCCTGTAATCAAGTAAACAGGTCTTAAGGATCCTGGCCATTTAGTTAAATAAACAGGTCGTAATGATCCTGGCCATCCATACAAGTAAATAGGTCTTAAGGATCCTGGCCCTGTAGTCAATTAAATATGTCTTAAGGATCCTGGGCCTGTAGTCAAATATACAAGTCTTAAGGATCCGTGCCATATAGTCAAGTAAACAGGTCGTAAGGATCCTGGTTATGTAGTCAAGTAAATATGTCTTAAGGATCCTGGCCCTGTAGTCAAGTAAATAGGTTTTAAATATCCTGGCCCTGTAGTGAAGTAAACAGGTCTTAAGGATCCTGGCCATGTAGTCAAATAAACACGTCGTAAGGATCCTGGCCATGTAGTCAAGTAAATAAGTCTTAAGTATCCTGGCCTCGTTGTCAAGTTAATAGGTTTTAAGGATCTGGGCCCTGTAGACAAGTAAACATATCTTAAGGATACTGGCCATGTAGTCAAGTAAACAGGTCGTAAGGATCCTGGCCCTGTAGTCAATTAAACAGGTTTTAAGGATCTTGGCCATGTAGTCAAGTAAACAGGTCATAAGTAACCTGGTCATGTATTCAATAAATAGGTCTTAATGAACCTGGCCCTTTAGTCAAGTAAATAGATCTTAAGGATGCTAACCCTATAGTCAAGTAAACAGGTCTTAAATATCCTGGCCATGTAGCAAGTAAAACTGTCGTTAGGATCCTGGCCATGTTGTCAAGATAATAGGTCATAATAATCCTTGCCCTGTAGTCAAGTAAATAGGTCTTAAGGATCCTGGCCCTGTAGTCAATTAAAGAGGTCTTATGGATTATGGCCATGTAGTCAAGTAAATAAGTCTTAAGAATCTTGGCCTTGTAGTAAAGTAAATAGGTCTTAAGGATCATGGCCCTGTAGTCAAGAAAACAGGACTTAAGGATCCTGGCCCTGTAGTCAAATAATTAAGTCTTTTGATTCTAGCCCTGTAGTCAAGGAAACAGGTGTTAAAAATCAAGGGCCTGTAGTCAAGTAAATAGGTCTTAATGATCCTGGCACTGTATTCAAATAAACAGGTCTTAAGGATCCTGTCCATGTAGTCAATTAAACAGGTCGTTAGGATCCTGGCCATGTAGTCAAGTAAACAGGTCGTAAGGATCCTGGCCATGTATTCAAGTAAATAGGTCTTAAGGATCCAGGCCCAGTAGTAGAGTAAAATGTTCTTAAGTATCCTGGCCCTGTAGACAAGTAAACGTGTCTTATTGATCCTGGCCATGTAGTCAAGTAAAGAGGTAGTAAGGATCCTGGCCTTGTAGTCAAATAAACAGGTCGTAAGGATCCTGGCCATGTAGTCAAGTAAATAAGTCTTAAAGATCCTGACCCTGTAGTCAAATAAATATGTCTTAAGAATACTGGCCCTGTACTCAAGGAAACATGTCTTAAGAATTCTGGCTATGTAGTCAAGTAAACAGGTTGCAAGGATCTTGGCCATGTAGTCAAGTAAATAGGTCTAAGAATCTTGGCCCTGTATTTAAGTAAACAGGTCTTAAGGATCCTGGCCATTAAGTCAAATAAACAGATCGTATTGATACTGGCCTAGTAGTCAACTAAATAGGTCTTAGGGATACTGGCCATGTATTCAAGTAAATAGGTCTTAAGTATCCTGGCTATGTAAATAAGTAAACAGGTCTTAGGTATCCTGGCCATGTAGTCAAGTAAACAGGTCGTAAGGATCCAAGCCATATAGTCAAGTAAATAGTTCTTAAAGATCCTGAACCTGTAGTCAAGTAAATAGGTCATAATGATCCTGGACCTGTAGTCAATTAAATAAATCTTAAGGATCCTGGCCTTGTAGTCAAGTAAACAGGTCTTAAGGATCCTGGCCATGTAGTCAAATAAACACGTCGTAAGGATCCTGGCCATGTAGTCAAGTAAATAAGTCTTAAGTATCCTGGCCTCGTTGTCAAGTTAATAGGTTTTAAGGATCTGGGCCCTGTAGACAAGTAAACATATCTTAAGGATACTGGCCCTGTAGTCAAGTAAACAGGTCTTAAGTATTCTGGCTATGTAGTCAAGTAAAGAGGTCGTAAGGATCCTGGCCCTGTATTAAAGTAAATAGGTCTTAAGTATCCTGGCCCTGTAGTCAAGTAAACAGGTTTTAAGGATCCTGGTCATGTATTAAAGTAAAAATGTCGAATTGATCCTGGCCATGTAGTCAAGTAAATAGGTCTTAAGGATCCTGGCCCTGTAGTCAAGAAAATAAGTCTTAAGGATCCTGGCCCTGTAGACAAGTAAATAGGTCTTAAGGATAATGGCCCTGTACTCAAGGAAACAGGCCTTAAGAATTCTGGCTATGTAGTCAAGTAAACAGGTTGCTAGTATCCTGGCCATGTAGTCAAGTAAATAGGTCTTAAGGATCTTGGCCTTGTAGTCAAGTAAACAAGTCTTAATGATCCTGGCCCTGTATTCAAGTAAATACGTCTTAAGTATCCTTGCCCTGTTGTAAAGGAAACAGATCTTAAGGATCCTGGCCATGTAGTCAAGTAAACAGGTCGTAAGGATCCTAGCCATGAAGTCAAGTATATAGGTCTTAAGTATCCTGGCACTGTAGTCAAGTAAATATGTCTTAAGTATCCTGGCCTGTAGTCAAGTAAACAGGTCTTAAGGTTCCTGGCCATGTAGTCTAGTGAAAAGGTCATAAGGATCCTGGCCATGTAGTCAAGTAAATATGTCTTTAGGATTCTGGCACTGTAGTCAATTTAATAGGTCTTAAGTATCCTGGACCTGTATTCAAATAAATATATCTTACGGATCCTGGCCATGTAGTCAAGTAAATATTTATTAAAGTTCCTAACTCTGTAGTAAAGTAAATAGGTCTTAAGGACGCTGGCCCTGTAGTCAAGTAAACAAGTCTTAAGGATCCAGGCCATGCAGTCAAGTAAATAGGTCTTAAGGATCCAGGCCCAGTGGTCAAGTAAAAAGTTCTTAAGTATCCTGGCCCTGTAGTCAAGTAAACGAGTCTTATTGATCCTGGCTATGTAGTCAATTAAACATGTATTACGGATCCTGTCCCTGTAGTCAACTAAATAGGTCTTTTGGATCCTGGCCCTGTAGTCATGTAAATAGGTCTTAAGGATTCTGATCCTGTAGTCAAGTAAACAGGTCTTAAGGATCCTGGCCATGTATTCAAGTAAAAATGTCGTAAGTATTCTGGCCACGAAGTCAAGTAAATAGGTTTTAAATATCCTGGCACTGTAGTCAAGTAAATAGTTCTTAAGGATCCTGGCCTGTAGTCAAGTAAACAGGTCTTAAGGATCCTGGCCATGTAGTTTAGTAAACAGGTCGTAAGGATCCTGTCCATGTAGTCAAGTAAATAGATCTTAAGGATCCTTTCCCCTGTATTCAAGTAAATATGTCCAAAAGGATTCTGGCCATGAGGTAAAAAAATAGGCCTTAATTATCCTGGCCATTGAGTCAAGTAAACAGGTCGTAAGGATCCTGGCCATGTAGTCAAGTAAATAGGTCTTAATAATTTTTGGCCCTGTATTCAAGTAAATATGTCTTAAGGATCCTGGCCATGTATTCAAGTAAACAGGTAGTAAGGATCCTTGTCATGTAGTCAAGTAAATAGGTCTTAAGGATCCTGGCCCTGTAGTCAAGTCAATAGGTCTTGAGGATCCTGGCCCTGTAGACTAGTAAACAGGTCTTAAGTATACTGGCCATGTATTAAAGTAAACAATTTGTAAGGATCCTGGCCATGTAGTCAAGTAAATAGGTTTTAATGATCCTGGCACTGTAGTCAAGTAAATAGGTCCTAAGGATCCTGGCCCTGTATTCAAGTAAACAGGTCTTAGGTAACCTGGCAATGTAGTCAAGTAAATAGATTGTAAGGATTCTGGCCATGTGTACAAGTAAATAAGTCTTAAGGATCCTGGCCCTGTAGTCAAATTAATAGGTCTTAAGGATCCTGGCTCTTTATTCAAGTAAAAATGTCTTAAGAATACTGGCCATGTATTCAAATAAACAGGTCGTAAGTATCCTGGAAATTTATTCAATTAAATAGGTCGTAAGTTTCCTAGCCATGTAGTCAAGTAAATGGGTCTTAAGAATCTTGAACCTGTAGTCAAGTAAACAGGTCTTAAGGATCCTGGCCATGTTGTAAAGTAAAAAGGTCGTAAGGATACTTGCCCTGTAGTCAAGTAAATAGGTCTTAAGGATCCTGGCCCTGTAGTCAAGTAAACAAGTCTTAAGGATCCTGGCAATGTAGTCAGGTAAACAGGTCTTAACGATCCTGGCCATGTAGTCAATTAAATACGTCTTATGGATCCTGGTCCAGTAGTCAAGTAAATAGGTCTTAAGGATCCTGGCCCTGTAGCAATGTAAACATGTCTTAAGAATACTGGTCATGTATTCAAATAAACAAGTCGTTAGGATCCTGGCCATGTAGTCAAGTAAAAAGGCCTTAAGGATCCTGGTCATATAGTCAAGTAAATAGGTCTTAAGGATACTTGCCCTGTAGTCAAGTAAACATGACTTAAGGATCCTAGCCATGTAGTCATGTAAACAGTTCGTATGGATCCTGGCCATGTAGTCAAGTAAATTTTTCTTAAGAATCATGGCCCTGTAGTCAAGTAAATAGGTCTTAAGGATCCTGGACTTGTAGTCAATTAAATAGGTTTTAAGGACGCTGCCCCTGTAGTCAAGTAAAGAGGTCTTAAGGATCCTAGCCGAGTAGTTATGTAACAGGTCGTAAGGATTCTGGCCATGTAGTCAAGTAAAGAGTTCTTAAGGATTCTGGCCATGTAGTCAAGTAAATAGGTCTTAAGGATCCTGGCCCTGTAATCAAGAAAATAGGTCTTTAGGATAATGGCCAGGAACTCAAGTAAACAGGTCTTAAGGATCCTGGCCATGTAGTCAAGTAAACAGGTCTTAATGATCCTGGCCCTGTATTCAAGTAAATACGTCTTAAGTATCCTTGCCCTGTAGTCAAGTAAACAGATCTTAAGGATCCTGCCCATGTAGTCAAGTAAACAGGTCTTAAGGATCCTGGCCATGAAGTCAAGTATATAGGTCTTAAGTATCCTGGCACTGTAGTCAAGTAAATATGTCTTAAGGATCCTGGCCTGTAGTCAAGTAAACAGGTCTTAAGGTTCCTGGCCATGTAGTCTAGTGAAAAGGTCATAAGGATCCTGGCCATGTAGTCAAGTAAATATGTCTTACAGATTCTGGCCCTGTAGTCAATTTAATAAGTCTTAAGGATCCTGGACATGTAGTCAAATAAACATATCTTACGGATCCTGGCCATGTAGTCAAGTAAATATTTATTAAGGATCCTAGCTCTGTAGTAAAGTAAATAGGTCTTAAGGACGCTGGCCCTGTAGTCAAGTAAACAAGTATTAAGGATCCTGGCCACATAGTCAATTATACAGTCCGTAAGGATCCAAGCCATGTAGTCAAGTAAATAGGTCTTAATGATCCTGGCACTGTAGTCAAGTAATCAGGTCTTAAAGATCCTGGCCATGTAGTCAATTAAAAAGTTCGTTAAGATCCTGGCCATGTAGTCAAGTAAACAGGTCGTAAGGATCCTGGCCATGTAGTATATTAAATAGGTCCTAAGGATCCTGGCCATGTATTCAAGTAAATAGGTTTTAAGGATCCTGGCCCTATAGTCAAGTAAACAGGTCTTAAGAATCTTGGCCATGTAGTCAAGTAAACAGGTCGTAAGGATCCTTGCCATGTAGTCAAGTAAATAGTTCTTAAGAATCCTGGCCTTATAGTAATGTAAATAAGTCTTAAGGATCATGGCCCTGTAGTCAAGTAAACAGTCCTTAAGTATCCGGGCCATCTAGTCAAGTAAACAGTTCGTAAAGATTATGGCCATGTAGTCAAGTAAATAAATCTTAAGGATCCTGGCCCTGTAGTCAAGTAAACAGGTAGTAATTATCCTGGCCTTGTAGTCTATTAAATAGTTCTTAAGGATACTGGTCCTGTAGTCAAATAAATAGGTCTTAAGGATCCTGGCCCTGTAGTCAAGTAAACAAATCTTAACGATCCTGACCATGTGGTCAATTAAAAAGGTCATAAGGATCCTGGCTATTTAGTCATGTAAATATTTCTTATAAATCCTGGCCCTGTATTCAAGTAAATAGGTCTTAAGAATCCTGGACTTGTAGTTAAGTAAATAGGTCTTAAGGATCATGGCCCTGTGGTCAAGTAAACAGGTCTTAAGGATCCTGGCCATGTAGTCAAGTAAACAGCTCGTAAAGATAATGGCCATGTAGTCAAGTAAAAAATTTTAAGGATATTGGCCCTGTAGTCAAGTAAATAGATCTTAAGGATCCTGGCCCTGTAGTCAAGAAAATAAGTCTTAAGGATCCTGACCCTGTAGTCAAGTAAATAGGTCTTAAGGATACTGGCCCTTTACCCAAGGAAACGTGTCTTAAGAATTCTGGTTATGTAGTCAAGTAAACAGGTTGCAAGGATCCTGGCCATGTAGTCAAGTAAATAGGTCTTAAGGATCTCTGCCCTGTAGTTAACTAAACAGGTCTTAAGGATCATGGACATTAAGTCAAATAAACAGATCTTATGGATATTGGCCTAGTAGTCAACTAAATAGGTCTTAGGGATCCGGGCCCTGTATTCAAGTAAATAGGTCTTAAGTATCCTGGCCCTGTAAATAAGTAAACAGGTCTTATGTATCCTGGCCATGTAGTCATGTAATCAGGTCGTAAGGATCCAAGCCATATAGTCAAGTAAATATTTCATAAAGATCCTGAACCCGTAGTTCAAGTAAATAAGTCTTAAGGATCATGGCCCTGTAGTCAATTAAACAGGCCTTAAGGATCCGGGCCATCTAGTCAAGTAAAGAGTTCGTAAAGATTATGGCCATGTAGTCAAGTAAATAAAACTTAAGGATCCTGGCACTGTAGTCAAGTAAATAGTCGTAAGAATCTTGGCCTGTAGTCAAGTAAACAGGTCTTAAG
>CABFWO010004236.1:48252-68789 GCA_902155825.1 Timema genevievae | reverse complement strand
AAAGTGTACATACACGGAATGAAGGGATAATGAACACAATAGTACACTCCGTCAAGGTAAGATTGCTACCTTTCAGTGAAAACAAAATGTACATATACGGAATGAAGGGCTAATGAACACAGAATACCTATTGCAACATTTTTTATTTTTATTTTATAGATTACATAAATTTGGATTTAGTAATTTATGAAGAAGTGTTTAAGTTTGAACTAGTTATTATGGTTATACAATAGAAGCAAGTAAAATATATTATACAAATATATTTATAATGTTGTTTTAAAAAGTTAGTTGAGATTTTTAAGATACCATATTAAAAAAACGAGCGGTAAAACTCAGTATATGAACCGGGGCTCCGTAAGCTCTTTGGAAGGGGAGGGGGGCCCAACTGAGAGTGATCCAGGAGTCCTTCCCGTGTAAGATATAAATCCTGGATGACTCTTGAAGCTATTTGAAGCAGGTTTAGTTTTCATTTGTGTTACTGTTTTGTACCTTTCTTTGCCATCAAGTACAGTCATAGCATGGTAGGACCTAATAAATTAATAGCAATTTTTGTCAACAACGAAAATATATCTTTTAGTTTTATTTTACAGGTGATAGAACCATATTTGTGAAAGAAGACAACTTAAAAAAACCCAACGTTTATATGCGACCCATAATCCAAAGGGGGGTTCGGAGGCTCTCCCCCGGATTTTTGTGAAATATGAGTGCAATTATAAGCCACACATAAAATAAAACGTATTCCTTTAGAAGTTATTTGGAATATTCTTCACCTATAATAGGCCTATTTTTTAAATTTGAGTGTTCCTATAAGCTATTTTTGGCTGAGATCATAAAGCTTATTTGAATGACAACAGTTCTCAAAATATCTTTCTATATCAAGCCCAAGGAAAATAAATTAAAATACAGATAGAATGAGCCTTTAATAGTTTGAAGAAAACATTATTCTCAATGGTGTGCATACAAAATAGGGCATAAAACAACCACTTTCAAGATGTCTTGTTATCACATTTTGGATTGATCCTGAGTCAGTCGACAGCTGATTGGCTGTTGGTCAAGATTAAAAGCTTGGGAAACTGTTATATTGTAGCCACCTTTTTATCCTAGAAATAATAGTCAGGAAGCTGCAAGAGAATAACTGAGTATTTTATTTGGCACAAATATAGTAGATGCACAATGACAAATTATCAATATAATAACATAAGTTATGACGTGCAAAGTCTAAGACTTCGATATGTATCATAACACATCGTAAGATAGGATAGTCGACTGGAACGTTTAGAGTCAGAGACTTTAGTATAAAGCATAGTATTCTACAAACCTTAAAATGGACTTGAATGTCATAGTTATAAACCAAATATTAATAATATAATATCTCATGAATACGAACTTAACAAGAAAGCCCTTATTACGATTATTATTACTATCCATAATATTTCATAAAAAGTGAATTTGAATAGAATGTTTAAATCAGGAACATTATCATTATCCAGCATAATATTACTTTAATGGTGAATTTGACTAGAAATTTAAATCAGAAACGTTATCATTATCCAACATAATATTTCATTTGAAGTGAAATTGATTAGAATATTTAAATTAGATACATTATTATTAAGTGTAAATCCCATGGATATGAAATTAACTCAAATTTTTAGACCAGAAACTTTAGTATCAAACGTAATTTACCATAAATATGAGAATTGGCAAAAATGTAAAAGTCAGGAAACTTAATATTAAATGTAACATCTCATTAACACCAACTGTCTAGCATGTTTGGAGTGGAAGACTTCTATACTAAGCAATGACAAATCACAATGTATTTACTGTGACCAGCGCACGCAAGGTCGAGGACTCAGATACTGAACAAAGCTCCGCAACAATTAGTAAATATAATAGTGTTCAAAGCAAAACATTACTGGTAAATAGGAAGATTTAAACAATAAATAGAGTTTACAGAGCAAAATATATCAATATTCAGCAAGGACTCTACGTTACAACATATATAAATATTTATTTTGACTGGAGCATTTGAAGACGAATATATAAATATAAAACTAGCTCGTCAATAATGGCGACAACTTCCAGGGCTTTACACAAAGAAAATACCTTACAACTACAAAGGGTTCGCGTACAGCATAAAGTAAATAGAACAGAGTTAGATGCAAATGCCCTGTCTAACTAATAATCCCAAAGCGTCAGAAAGAACCACACAATTTTGAGGTGGTCTGCTTCCCCACTAACTGCTTAATGCACATTGCCAACAATCTATTGTGCGTGTCTCACACTTATATAAAGGATAATATATCCGCAATCAAAGTTAATTTCCCCCAATACATTTTACCAACAAATAACCCAAACACATTTGATCAGAGCGGCGGTAAAAGAGTAACCCAAGGTCAGACGCCTGGAGCCAAATATAGGGAACAAGTTCACTTGTGAACAAAAAGCAAGTTTCCCCAAAGCGTTAAATTAAAATTAAAACATGGTTATAGATTAACCGCGCTGATACCCAACAAACTCTTTCCATAATAGAAAATTTAAATTTACCAGCCCGAATCAACAATTTTGAAGAGATCCCCCCCATATTTATCCGAAAGAGAATTTTGATGATTTTAATGAACACTTAGTTTAAATTGCCGTTCTCACCTTCTGCAAGCCTACGGTACAGTGAGTAACGATACTAGCGAAACATCCCTATATATAGTGAGCAAATGAACTGACATGTCCACAGAGAGGGTGGGGGGGGGGAGGAAAGCAGTGGAAAGGGAGGAGGGGAAAGGGAAGAGAAAGTGGAGTGGGAGGGACGGAGTGGGACAGCGCGGGGAATCTACCGGTTACCCAGGGAACTAGAAGAAGGTTCGGGAATATCCCAGGCGGAGGAAATGATAACGAAGCGCGCGGAGTAGTCTTCGCTTGTTTTTCTCGGGAATGGCTTTCTTCTTGAGCTGAGAGTAGAAACCCGCCTCCGTTAAGGTGCGGCCGAAGGGAGCGCAAGTATTTCTACAGTTTTTATAGCATTACATTTTTTTGGCCAAAATAAATCAAATATTTCTCCAGTAGCAACATAGAGTTTAGTTTTCTGCACATGCTAATATCAATAGATCTGGAATATCTGTCAAGGGTGTCCTGGAATCTTGTCAAAACTTGTTCTCTTTATTTAAATAGTTTTGACCAAATTCTAGGATACCCTTGATAGATATTCAAGATCTGTTGATGTGCATGTGCAGAAAACTAAATTGTAAGTTGCTACTGAAGAAATATTTGATTTATTTTGGCCAAAAAATTTCAATTATATAAAAACTGTAAAAATACTTGCGATCACTTCTGCCGCACCTTAAGTCTATGGAATTGTGTGTTAGAGAGAGGAGGTCAGTGCACACGTGCGCAAGAGCTAGAGTCCAACAGGGCAGAGGGTAAGTGTTACCCCATTTGTTTGAACTTGTTGCATGTAACTCCTTACAATATTATTTACCTACCAACACCTTTTTATAGCTTTTAAATAGATATATTAATTCTAACCGAACTCTTTACAGTTGTTTGTTCTTTAAATTAATTTTGATCCAGCTCCATATACTTTAATATTAGAGGGAGTGAGATAAATCTAAAAGGGGGCAAATTTATTACAGTGGGTAGGGGGCAATATTTTCCCAACTGGGGCAGTGTCCCTCCTCCACTCACCCCCTCCTAACACCTCTTAATCCCAATTCCACCAGCACTTATACTATCTATAAATGATCAAATAATAAATGATCAGATGATCATATGACTTTATGCATGAATATACTAATTTACTATTGTCGTAAATAACCCTACTTCAATACCTTATCCTAGTAACTAAATATTGATCCTACATTCTGGCATCCTTTCACCTTAAAATATATTCTCAGGTGTAATGTATCATTACACCTGAGAATATATCTTAAGCAATGCTTATTTCTGCTAAAACAAACTATTTTCCAAGCCCATTCAAACAGAGCCGATACACTTTAACATTTTGAAATTCCCAATCTTCCTCAGGTTTCCCAGATCATTGAATATATTATACTTTCCCAGTATTTTATGTGAAAAGCTATTAAAAATATCTTAATTTTCTTGACTTTATATCAAGTTTATGGCACAAATATGATTTAAAAAAAGTCGTATAAATTGGAGATAAAATTAATGGTTTGCATTTGGTTATGCTCCCTGCTAGATATTTCAAAACTTATTGGAAACATATCTGAAAATTCAAGCAAATTTTTAAAATTTATTTGACTTCTTGACTCTTTCCTGTCCCCCATATTCCCTTGACTTTTCCTTGTTTTCCATTTACTGTACTTACCCTGCTATCAACCCTGTCGAGGCTCATGTTGTGTAAAGCAACTTACTGAACCTCTACGCTACATACAACATAGCCAATAACTATAATTTTACAACAATCTTTAAGAGAGGTTTAAACTAATAAAAATATTTTATTGAAACAGCAAGAGAACTTTTGATAACATTTTCAAATTTTTGATTTTATTAGGATGTCCAAAAATATAATTTTAAACTATTTTGAAGAACAACATTTCTTCATCTTCAAATAAAATTTTCAATTCACCTTCGACATTTAATCAATATTAAGCTAAGCTGTTTAAATAATTAGGCCTTTTGGACTTTACTATTTTGGTAATTTTTTATTTAGAACTCTATTAATAATAATGGTTTATAATTTATTATAATTTTGTTAAAGTTTTTTAATATGAGTAAAACATAATACTGTAAAAGGAGTATCCAGTATTCTATTTAAACTTAAGGACATATTATTTTTATTATTATTAATACAACGTATTACTACCCTTTCGGACTATACATTTTCGGACTTATATAGTTTAACGTGGAATCCGAACCACGGTGGAGGCCTGGCATTCCTCACATTCACAAGCTGTGATTAATACACGTCTTGTCAGAGGTGAAGGAAGGGTTTGGCAATCAGATAAATCTGTACCGGGACTGAAGATTGAACCCCAGACCCGCAGCACAGAAGTTTGAAATCTTACCCCTAGACCACCAAGTCACCTTTTAGCATATTAGTGCAATGGGAATATTTTTTAGTGTAATATAAATTTAAGAGTAAGAGTTTTTGTAGAATATTTCATCATATCCTGATAAAAACGTTATCAATAAAGGAAGTCAGTTTTTAATAACTTTACACTTTTATTGGAAAAAACAATTACATTCTTATACAAACTTTTAACACTTGTTATTTAAAATTAACAGACAACTAAACATTTAAAAATAACACACATTATACTAACAATCTTGTCTATATAAATAATGTAAATGATCTACCTAGTTTATAAAAACATGTTTAATAAACATGTTTGAGTAAAAAGTGAAGTAAATCCATAAAATAATATTCACCCTAACATCCCTTTCTTATTAAAAATGACTGAATAGAGAATAAAAAGTTAAATAAATTCTGAGAAAGTGAGTGTTGTCAATGTTATAATATTTGATTGTAGTCCCTATGCCTGGCATTCCTCACATTCACAAGCTGTGATTAATACACGTCTTGTCAGAGGTGAAGGAAGGGTTTGGCAATCAGATAAATCTGTACCGGGACTGAAGATTGAACCCCAGACCCGCAGCACAGAAGTTTGAAATCTTACCCCTAGACCACCAAGTCACCTTTTAGCATATTAGTGCAATGGGAATATTTTTTAGTGTAATATAAATTTAAGAGTAAGAGTTTTTGTAGAATATTTCATCATATCCTGATAAAAACGTTATCAATAAAGGAAGTCAGTTTTTAATAACTTTACACTTTTATTGGAAAAAACAATTACATTCTTATACAAACTTTTAACACTTGTTATTTAAAATTAACAGACAACTAAACATTTAAAAATAACACACATTATACTAACAATCTTGTCTATATAAATAATGTAAATGATCTACCTAGTTTATAAAAACATGTTTAATAAACATGTTTGAGTAAAAAGTGAAGTAAATCCATAAAATAATATTCACCCTAACATCCCTTTCTTATTAAAAATGACTGAATAGAGAATAAAAAGTTAAATAAATTCTGAGAAAGTGAGTGTTGTCAATGTTATAATATTTGATTGTAGTCCCTAGTCACACACATGACTGCATTACCTTAGAGCTCATAGATTGTCAGCTTGTGATGTACTCAATAATATAAATAAAGAAGAGCTCACCTAACGCTCCTAGAGATAAGTGTAAAGCTTTGTAAAGTGTTCCAAAACAAACACTCAGGGAACGTAAGGGGAAGACGAGTAACACTTCTGACACTCTTCGAATAACATTTTGTTTGAAATATATGTCTTCATTTCTTATAATTGTTAAGCTACAAGTGTTTTGAACATGCTTGGGAAATGTTTGGGGGGTAGTGTGTAAGATAGTGCCAGACATCTCACTAGAGGAATAGGAGGGGGAGACTCAAGTTCCCTCCCCCCCCTCACTTCTCCTATTTCAGGGACCCTGTACAAGACAATATTAGCTAAAAAAAAATGGTCTACACTTAAAGGTAACCCATTAACTGTATTTAATTTCAGTTAGTTTATGAAGTGACGATGCTTCAAACTGTTGATACGTTGAGCTCTAAGTACCTGCATCTAATAGAGAAAGACTTGCATCTAGTTTTTTCCTGAATGCAAGGGATTTAAAGTTAGCTCCAACGTATGGTTCCCACCAGCAGGTGAAACGACAGTAAACATTTGTATATTAAAACTATCGAATTATAAAGATTAATGCAAATAAAAATTACAATTATAAATTTTTAACGATTTTAAATTGAATTGATGATGCTTATTTATACAATCTTTTCATAGATTTGAACTTGAAATACTAATATTTAGCGTCAAGCCCTAGATTCGTCAACATACTTTGAGATCATTGATAATACCGTGTTGAATTAGATCAGCCAGATTATGATACATCAATTAAATACAAAACACTTCTAGAGTGAATAAACAGCCTTGTAGCTTAGTCAAGACCACTAGTACTTAGAGAACCAAAATTAAGTATCTTTAAAAAATTCAAATATTGATATTAATTATAGGGCTGTATCAATCTGCGTCCCAAGTATCATCCCTTGACCGAGTTGCGTCCGAAAAAGAGAAGTATAAGAAATAAAATATTATTAAAAGGATTACCATAGATATGTTCAGAAATATACATTGAGAATAATTCAGTCAATTCTACAATCCAATGTTACATAAAACAACCCAACCTAACCTAACTAAAATAACCAAGACCAACCTAACCTAAACTAGTCTAACCTAGTTTAACCTAACAAACAAATAATGTAGAGATTTCAAACAGAAATTGAACGTTTATAGTTTTGCTATTTTAAACTATTGACAACTAGTAATAGAGTTAGATATGCGAGACGTGAATGGATGAAACTCAGTACCCCTCTCTCTGGTTGGTCTGGTGGTTGCAGCTCAGTACCCCTCCCTCTGGTTGGTCTGGTGGTTGCAACTCAGTACCCCTCCCTCTGGTTGGTCTGGTGGTTGCAACTCAGTACCCCTCCCTCTGGTTAGTCTGGTGGTTGCAACTCAGTACCCCTCTCTCTGGTTGGTCTGGTGGTTGCAACTCAGTACCCCTCTCTCTGGTTGGTCTGGTGGTTGCAACTCAGTACCCCTCCCTCTGGTTGGTTCTGGTGGTTGCAACTCAGTACCCCTCCCTCTGGTTGGTCTGGTGGTTGCAGCTCAGTACCCCTCCCTCTGGTGTGTCTGGTGGTTGAAGCTCAGTCTTCCTCCCTCTGGTTGGTCTGGTGGTTGCAGCTCAGTACTCCTCCCTCTGGTTGGTCTGGTGGTTGCAGCTCAGTACTCCTCCCTCTAGTTGGTCTGGTGGTTGCAGCTCAGTACTCCTCCCTCTGGTGTGTCTGGTGGTTGAAGCTCAGTCTTCCTCCCTCTGGTTGGTCTGGTGGTTGCAGGACCCAACTCAGTACCTACCCTACACTCCCTAAAACTGTTTAGTTCCTGTGAATAATATTGAGTCATTAAATGTTTATATACTCAATTCTGTGAACATACAGAATGTATGGTATTATTTTCTCAGTGTAAAATCAGTGAAACAGTATCAAGTAGCTTTGTGTAAGTACTTTGTATAAACTACCTTAACTTTGCACACCAGTTTGTTATGTATATTTTAATGTAACTAGCGAGTAATTACAGGGATGCTTCTATTTCGTTCCATCTCCGCATCTTCCTTTCCATCTCGTAATTAGAAACATTAAACAAAGAGACGTATGATAGAGAATGGCATCCTCATCCAGTTTGTGTCCTCAAATAACAAGCTGGGTCGGAGAAGTAGTTCTCGTCGTTATTTGCTCAGACAATCACTCCACCAACATGATAGTAAGGTATTTACTATCTAACGACTTACCTTGGGGGGTTGCTCAAGTCTTCACGAATCATATGGGCTGTTAGCCACAACTGAAAATATTGATTAACTTAATACAAACCTGACAAAATACGTTGAACTTAATTAGTTGTTTCTACATATTTTCAATTCATTATAATCATGATGAAAACATAAATATAGAATTTTGTTTCAAGGTTTTATTTTTATCGATAACTTTGTGTTATTTCTTCAAACGGACAATGAAACCTAAATAAGTGGACATTTAATATTTCATTGATATGAAGATAGGTAAATACAAGCAATATAAATAATTTTTAGAAATAACAACGGTAAAAATTAATGCAGTGAACATAAACATACGATAAATAAATCAATTGAAATAAAAATAGTGAAATAAATTTAATGAAAACGAAATATTAAAAAATGATCTTAGTAAGTAGAGTACAGAATATATAGCGTGTAATGAGGTGGACTGGATAGGACTAGCTCAAGATAGGGATAGAGTGTAATGAGGTGGACTGGATAGGACTATATTCTAGGAATATTGTCGAAAACAACAGGTAAACCCGGAACAAAATTCAGAGAAAGCTGAAAATTTCAGGATCGACGCAGAATTACATGCTTAGCAACGCATCAAAAGTACGAGGCTTGGATTTTTTGGTAGAAGACCTCAAATTTCAAAAAGTCCATAAATATTTAAACATTATTTTAAAGCGGATTTTTTTTACAATTTATCAAAAGTCCCCTAAGTCCTCCTAAGCCCCATCCTCTTCTAGCTCCTAATAAATTCATGACCTCCATCTTCTTTCCCCAAGATGATATCCTGGATACGCTAGAGATATCTTGTGAATCTCTCAAGCGTGCAAATAAATCAACAACAGCTGGTTAATCGTATTGTGTGTGTATTCCCATCTGGACTTGAGTTAATGCAGTTCTTTTCAAATGAACTAGCGCATGGACCTATGTCATTGTTTGGCGAAATATCGATGAGGAAGACGAGGAAATTAGCCCTCTTTACATGGTTGCCACATCCTCTCAGGAAAAGTTTCTAGCAAATTACAAAAACAAATCATGTTTTATCAAATTTCTAACACCCATCCTACGGAATTGTAGCATCTTGGTCCAGTTAGCAAGCGGAGATGCAGATTGTCTTATTGTTTATACAGCCATTGAGCTATCAGCTAGGCAACATGTAACAGTTATAGCAACTGATACAGATATCCTTACCATGCTAGCTGTGCGTGCACTTTCAAGCAGTAAGCTCTCTCTCCTAATTACTGTAAAAACTGGCAAACCTGATAAAATTCATAATATTGTGGAGCTCCAAGAAGCTCTAGGTCCTGTAAGAAACACCCTCCTGTTTACTCATACAATGACAGGTTATGATACGACATCTGTCCTTTTCAGAAAAGGAAATAAATTGGCTTTTGACCTCCTCCAAAATGATACAGAGCTATCCCGGAAAATGCTAATTTTCAATGATCCTTCTGCTATTCCTGATGGAGTAGCTTCAGTGGGAGAACTGTTTATTTTATCTCTGTACAAAAATGAAAACGGCAACTCCCTAATTTAGCATGTCACCTAAATCAAAATGACATCTACAGACTGTAATCTGCACAAAATGCTAAACTACAATAAGGGAATCAGAAGAAGACAATTAATATTGATGTATTTAACAATAATATCGTTTGAATTCTACTTACATTACGTGGATGTTCCCGGATACGATCACCATGCTTTCACCAACTGTTATGCTAGCATGGCGGAAGCAAAGGCGTGGCAGTTTTAACGCACGTCTAACCTCTTGACCTCAACAGTGAAGAAATACCAGACGGTCGTGGGTTCGTCGTAGCGAAGCCGCGAGTTACGCGGCTAGCTAGGACGAGCTTCAATTAACAACTCTAAAATTATAGGATCTGTTGTCACATCTTTATTTGTATTTAATTAATCTTGTTTTATATTTAGACCCTTCTGGTGGAAGTCAGGCGCTAGCCCGGCTGTCTTGGAATCCAATACTCTCTGTATACGTAGCGTCCTTTTGACTGTTGCCATGTCGTCTTGGACACGTATTCTCCCGAGCCACGGAAAGTTCCTATAACTTTGGAGTTGTTAAACTCTATCTTATATGCCAGAGTTAAACTTAATATTGTTCATCTAAGAGTTACTAGTTTTCTTTTGCCTATTTTAACGGACTTCAACTACTGTAATTATTCTTTGGTCCAACTTTCTATTTTCTTTTACCAATTGTAACCCGATATCAACCTCTATGTTATTGTATAATACATCTATTTTTGTTGCCTATTTAATTCTATCACTGTTATAAAATAAAATAAGTAACTATTTTACACTTATAAAATGTATACACCTTAAAAATAACCCGGGTGACTAGATGAGCTGCGTTATAAAATATATGTCCAAACTGTAGCTCGTCAGTCTGTCACTGCTACTTTCGACATCGCCGTGCGTCCACCTACCAGTGCTGCTGCCCATCAACACTCACTTAGAGTGTATCTGCAGGTGCAACAGTGGTTAAATAATCTGCTCACACCAACGTAGTGGGGCTGGCAGATTACTGGAAAGGTAAATATATTATTAAACAGGCAATTTGTTGTTATTGTTTACATTTTAATTTATTCGATCTGAATTTATATAATATATTTTAAAGAAAATTGCAAAATTTCGAATTATTCGTCTTGTTGTGTTAACAGGTAACTGTTATTATTATGAGCTTTCTCCCTCCAGCCCCAGAAAAGCTCTTGCATGTTATTTGTTGTGGCTGCAAGAAAGACTGCTAATGTAAGAAGAGCGTGTTGGCGTGTTGTACAATGTGTCGCTGTTCAGGAGAAGTGTCCAGAAACTCCCCTTCACCGTCTATCACTATGGATAGTGAAGAAAACGTGGACGACCTAATTAATATACTTTGAAAAATAAACTCTTACATTAAACTTATTAATGAGGTGAGAGAATTTTGTGTGTTAACTTCAAGGAATTCACTTGGGGATGAATTTAGCTGGGACACGAGTGAAATTAATTTTTATTTATGCCTTGAAGGTTAATTTACTAGTGTATTTTTGAGAACTTTTGGGTCTTCTACCATTAAAGCCAAGCCTAGGAATTTAGGGGACTTTTGATAAGTTGTAAAACATGTGATTCTGAGTCAACCCTGAGATTTTCAGCGTTTCGCTAATTTTTTCCCACTTTAAAATAATTTATAAGTACGGTACTTATATACTTTTTGAGCTTTGGGGTCTTCTACCAAACAATCCAAGCCTCGGACTTTAAGGGACTTTTGATATGTTGTAAAGCACATAATTCTGAGTCAATCCTGAAATTTTTTATGTTCTTATAATTTTTCCCGCCTTAAAATCATCATTTAGTACTTATGGAATTTTTGGACTTTAGCGTCTTCTGCCAAAAAAGCAAAGCCTTGGACATTTGATATGTTGCTAAGCATGTATTTCTAAGCCGATCCTGAAATTTTCAGCTTTCTCCGAATTTTGTCCGGGTTATTTGCTAATAATCCTGGGCCATTAGTTCAAGATAGGAATAGGATGTAATGAGGTGGACTGGATAAAACCAGCTCAAGAGAGGGATAGGGTGTAATGAGGTGGACTGGATAGAACCAGCTCAAGATAGGGATAGGGTATAATAAGGTGGACTGGATAGAACCAGCTCAAGATAGGGATAAGGTGTAATGAGGTGGACTGGATAGAACTATATGGAGATGGAGATATAAGACTTTTTTTATAAGTGAAGAGTTTAAGTTTTGTGTTCCTAATGCCATAAATTACGTAATTAATATTACATACATACATACATACATACATACATACATACATACATACATGCTCTTTTATTCTTAAAACTTTTAAGGTCTCTCGGTTTCACACATTTGTCTACCACATTTAGCCACGTCTTACTTGGCCTACCCCTTCCTTTTGATCCACACACTCTACCTTCATATATTTGCTTCATCACTCGATCCACTCTCATCCTCTCAACACACCCAAACCATCGTAAGACGCTTATTTCCCCTTTCAAACCGCACCCCTTCAGCATTACTGTTGTTTTTAAACTAATAATTTATCCCATTTTTTAACTCCATAAGCTCCAGTGAGGTCAGCTGTAATATTATTGGCCGAGAAATGTGACATCTCTGGCAAATAATTCTTAAATCACAAAATAAACGAGTCTCTCTCTGTGGACTACTAAATATGGCCAGCAATAAAAGCGTTGTTTACCAACTGTGTTAATCAAGCTCTTGTTTTCTCTCATGGCACTAGTCATGTTATAAAAACAATCACCTCTTTGATGACCGATCTATAAACCAAACACTACAAAAGAACTGTCAATTCCAACTTCCAATCATTCATCTCCTTGTCATCGCTACAGCCAAAAGCTTGTTGGAGCTGTATTTGAGGTCAAGGAATGGAGGGAGGCGTCAATATAATCAGCTCACACATACAAACCTCTCGATTGATTCATTTGTCTAATAGAACACAACATGATTTCAGTCTATTTTCAAAGTAGAATTTAGTGTTACAAACGATTAAAAACGAACTTAAGCAAACATAAAATCAAAATGGTTTTCAAGGTTCTAACTACTCTAGAACCTTGTTAGTCCGGACTAATTGGGACTGAATAGTGTTCGGATTAACCGGGAGAATACATGGATACAGTATTTTTACGAATTTTAAATTACATTTAAATGATAGTAATCATATGTTCATTTATTTAACTGATGTAGCCTATAACATGTAACATGTACTGTAATTACTTATAGTTACAGGAAAACACACTGTGGCGACCACAACATGTAAAACTAACAATTTTTTTTATCAATTCTCTTATAGCTTTGAGCTTGTTAACCAATAAAATCATATATTTAATTTGATTCCACCCCCCTTTCCGAAAAATGTGTTCGGATTATCAGGAATTTCGGACTACCGCGGCTCAGTCTAGAGCAATTTTATTGTATTCAGAAACGATTGACCAAAGGAAATGATAAATTTACTTAAAAAAAAATCACTAACGATATACTTCAGCTTCAAAATGTAGAACAATAGGGCTATTTATCCTATCTATTATTTCTGTTATCAACATCCCTTTTTCTCAACTAATACAAAGCCTACAACAATAAATAAGATATCAGTGGATAGGATTTTTTTTACTGACTTCTGACATGACATACTCAGTTTACGTTAAAACACATTGTTTGTTTAAAATTTAAGTTAAAAGATAAATCTAACAATATGTTTGTATCAATTACCGAAAATAAACTTGCTTTGCTATTTTGTGTATACACTTCGCTGAGTATTTAATTTCAACAACCCGACAAAAGACTAAATCTTTTTTTTTTGTGGGGGGCGCAAGGGCAAGGTTGAATATGCGAAAGTTTCGCAAGGGTTTACTGGTTATAATTTATATGACATAATGTTCTTAAATTATAAAAAAACGTACTCTCCATCATCAGTCCAGATCTACAGTAATTCATATATTGCTGGGTTTTTGATAGATGCTAATTATCTGATACAATCTCACAAATCACTTACAGATTCTACCTTAAGCTTCGATGGAAGAAAGTCTCTGGGCACGATATGGATTGTTGAAAGCTCAGTGCCAGAGTTCTTGTACGCTAAGTCAAATGTCTGTGGTTCACTTCCCAGCCCCAGATGTCATTTTCCAACTCAATTTAAAATAATTAACAATATTGAATATATACTTTAAATTGAAGAATGGCACGAGAATAAAATCCAGGACGTTTGACTTAATACGCCAATGCTCTAACCACTGATTCATCCAGGAATTGTCTCATGCCCAGGGTCTTTCTTCACTCGTATTTTAAGGCAGAGTCTGTGATTGACGTGCGGAAATCGTTAGCTACAAATATGTGATCAATTAAGATTATAAGCTATCAGATAACGCAGCCACCATCAACTCGGTAGTTGGTTACAGTGGTCAGTGGTTAGAGCATTGGTGTATTAAGCCAGGGCTAGCCAACTTGAAGTTAGCTAAGGGCCTCATTTTATATTCCTAGACAGTGGGCGGGACTCAGAAGTGAACCTATACCCTATCAACAACATTTTATTACTTGATTTTCTTAAACAGAAAATCCATTACTTTTTTACTAAGTTATTTTGTTTAAATTGAGATTAATTGTTTTGAATTTTTTAATCTGACCTAATTTATATTTTGTAATTATTTTGATAATTGATATGACCTAAGACCTAAGGGAATATATTAATAAATGGATATATAAGGTGAATGATGAGAATAGAAACATCCAATCAAGAGTAATTTTAATTATACACCAGTCTTTCTTCAGTGTACATTATTTTCTCTTTTCGGATAGATTAAACAAACGAAAGTTACATGATAGGCCTGTAGACTAATAAAATAATATATTACATTAAAAGTATTGTAATAATGGATATAAGGTACATTTCAGCAAATTGTACAAACAATAAATTTGACACAATGAAGTCTTTTGTTAAAACTTTAATTATTTGAACTGCACTAAGTTTGAACCAGAAGTGTATTTTATAACAAAGAGAATTTTAAATGAAACTAGAATTATGTTTGGCAACTCATATAATTAAGTTACCTAGAACTAAGCTCTAGGATAGTTTTAGATAAATAGATAGAATAAACTAATAAGGGGAATTTGAATTATATACATTGAATTAAAATGTGTGCGCACATGTCCCTAGATAAACTGAGAGAGAAAATCTTACTCCAAAAAACTAAGCTGGTAAAAATATAACTTTTATATATTGCAGAGATTTAAATTTAAAAGAAAATTAAAATTTTCTCAACCCCACCGCTCTCAAGAGAATCAAATGTATTTATAATTTTGAACTGGAGGTTAATCTAGTTGAGGTAGGGATACCCTTAAAATTTCCAAAACTTATAGAAACACCACTTCTTAAACTAATAGAAAGGTAAAACTTTTAGGTGGGTAGAAGGACGAGACGACTGAATTGTATTCATTCTGAATGGTCTACATTCAGACATTTTCTTGAACAAGCACCAAAAATAAAATGTCTGATTTGTATCCATTCGCATTATATCCACAAAATACGTAACTGTATCCATTTAATAGCGGTGCCACATGGCTGGTAGATGGCAGCAGCAGAGACTCCACTTAGCTCACTACATATTTACTAGAGAGCAGCACTATCACTATGTTAATATAAAAAAAGGTAAATTTATACTTATTGGTTTTTCTTTTAAAATAATAATAAAATGGTACTTTACAAGTGAGGGATTTTTAAAAATAATTATGATTTAGTTTAAAATTGGTATATGGGGAAGTATTTCCTAAAATAAATTAATTTTAGGGTAATTTACGGATGTCAGTATTAAAATTGGCCCCACCAATGAAAGCATTAGCGACAGCACCTAATGAAATAGTTAGTGCTGTTCAGTAAACAAAAAAATTTCGTTAGTGCTACATTTTTGTGGAAGTTATAAGCCAAAATCATTGTGCATTCAACTTGAAGTTGAAGTCAACCTGGCCCCACCCACCATATTATGATGCAGCAATAACGACAAAACCTAATGCAATCATTAGTGCTACACAAGGTTGACCTGGTGGTCTAGGGGTAAGGTGTCAGTCTTCTGTGCTGAGGGTCCGGGGTTCAATCCTCGGTACCGGCACAGATTTATGTGATTGCCAAACCCTTCCTTAACCTCTGACAAGGTGTGTATTAATCACAGCTTGTGAATGTGAGGAATGCCAGGCCTCCACCGTGGTTCGGATTCCACGTAAAACTGTAGGTCCTCCATTTTATCTCACAATCACCCTACCATTACACATTAGCGTAAGTACGTATAACCCGAACGGGTAGTAAGACACGGTGCTAATAATAATAATAATTAGTGCTACATTAGTGCTGGTCATTGAACATAAAAATATGCCCCTTGTATTTTGGAATAAGTGAAAATGCTATCTCCCTTAACCCTTTTGCTATGCTAGCATGATTATATACATTGCTCACAACTTACCTCACATTTTTTGTTTGTTTGTTTAAATTCTTCAGGTAATCCATATAATTATTTATTTAATTTACCCACAGATTTAGTATTTTCCATAACTAATAATTTAAATTTCCCCCGATTTGTTTCCATTCTTCACTTATCTGAACTTTGATTGTGTTCCTGTTTACATATTCTTGTTCCTCAAATGCCACTCTAATACTATTTATCTCACTTTCCAAAATTGACTGGACTAATTAATTATGCATATATTTTTGCCTGACTAATTTGAATATCTAAATTTTCTAATTTATTCCCTAAGCCATCTAGATTTTTAAATTAAATCCTTTTTCTACATCATCTAATTTATTTTTGTTTATTGAAATTTCCTTCATAAGCTCAATTTTTTTTCTTCTTTTTAAATTCCCTTGGCCTTCCTCTAAACTAAGTTGCTTTTCTTCAAATATAACACTTTTTTTTTTCAATTTTACTAAATTGCTTAGCAAAGTTTATATTAGACTTTTCTAACAAGTCAAACCTTTTTTCACAAATCTGCCTACTCTGTTATATTTTATTTTCCAAAACTTTTTTTATTTACTTTCATCTCTGCTTTTAAATTTTGATTGGTCTCTTCAATGTTTTGCTTTAAATTTTGATAAAAAAGTTTCATTTCTTTATATAATCCTTGAGTTAATCTTTGATTGACTGCCAATAAAATGGCCACCAGTTGATCCCAACTTGCTATTGGTTCCAATACAACCTGTTTCAAAACTGTTTGCTGTCTTTCCTGTTAACTGTTA
The DNA here is from genome assembly GCA_902155825.1 of Timema genevievae. Taxonomy (NCBI): domain Eukaryota; kingdom Metazoa; phylum Arthropoda; class Insecta; order Phasmatodea; family Timematidae; genus Timema; species Timema genevievae. The sequence continues at coordinate 51,651 of CABFWO010004236.1, read as the reverse complement.
CATTTCCACCACTATAAGGTTTTCCTTATTCTGCTCAAATTCTCCAGGTGATGTATACATTTCTGTGGGCAAAACATTATTTTCCACTCAAATTTGATAAGCTACCTCTAAATGTCCTACTTCAGTGTGATCACTACTATCACTCTCATTAGTTGTCATTTTACCTGGCTTAGTGACTTGTTTCAGGTTCATTTACGTCATCAAAATATGGGTTGGTTATTTATTATGTGGCATATTATCAAAATATTTCTCAAACAAACAACTGTCAGTTTCATTTTTGTCATCACTATCCACCATTAATTCCTTATTTATTTCCAAAACATAAGTCATAAGTATTAAATTAAGTTTACGAAATTAAATTATAATGTTATTGTCTTAACAAAGTAATATAAATTGTTGATAGCCTATCTGTGGTGTATATATATATATATTTATTTATTTATTTTGTATATGTATATGTATATGCATATGTATATGTATTATGTATTTTAAATTTCAATTTTCATGGTTTTAAAGCAACTTATAGAAAAAATGGCGAATGCAAATGAATCGAGATTTTAAATATCAAAAATTAAAGAAAATAACATTGTATTTATTCGACAGTAGCGCTAATGCGTTTGTCAGAGAAGATAACCCTGTTTCCCCTTACCCTATAGCGATCACACCATGACCCGACTAGACTTTCATCTCCGTGGACAAAGCCACACTTTTTTTTTACCGGCTGGTGGATTTATCGTTCCGGCGAGAATTGTCTTGGACAAGGGGACAGAGGAGCAAAGAGCTGACGCACAACGCCGATGTGCAACTCAACGGGAAGGTGTGCCAGCTCATTGCTTAGTGTGACAAGGACATCACGGATATATATATACGTATACGTATATATGTCACGGATGTATATATATACATACATATACATATAAATATATATGATGCAATTGGCAAACATGGGAAGTGATTTGGTTAGCACACATTGGTTGTGACTTTCGACAAGTTTGTTTGAGCTTTTTAACTTCGGTCAACTAAATTCTGTACGGCTGTGGGAGGTAAGAATCAATTTTCAGTCAATAAACTGTAATTTTCTATAAAGTAATTATAAGCTCTACTAAATAAATAAAAAGAGTAGACCTAAATGTTTTTGTATTTTATAATAGTGTGATTCGTGGGGAACAGAATGAAGTGAAGCATCAAATTTTTGTCATAGAGGAGCTGCTATCTAGCGGTTATAATTAAAATTATTGCAGGAGATTGCAAGAGTACGCAGCTAAGTAGCTGTTGAAGGTCTGTGCGTACTCTTGCCCTCCACGACAAAATTAAAAACCCTACATGATAATTTAAACGCTATGTGTTTTCTTTTAATTTAGTAACCATTAGTAACTACAGATTTTATGGCTTGACAAGAAGACAACTGATGAAGTTAAATTTCGAGTTTGCAGAATTTAAAGGAGTCAGTAGCAGGATCAACTGTAACAAGAAGCTAGCGGGTAAAGAATGGGTGGTTGGATTCTGCAAACGGCAAGGCCTCTCACTTAGAAATCCACAACAGTGAAGTGTAGCGCGTGCGATGGGATTTAATAAAGTTCAGGTTGAGATTTTTTTTGTGAATTTAAAAAACTGCTATGAACAATACAAATTTCCACCCAACAGAATCTTAAACAAGAACGAGCCCGGATTTTCGATTGTTCCTAATAAATCTCCCATGGTCATTTATACTAAAGGAAAGAAGACGGTCTGAAAAGTGTCTTCGGGGGAAAGGGGTCAACTAGTCATTGCTGTTTATTGTCTGTGTGCAAGTGGGTTCTACTTCCACCAGCTTTGATTTTTCCTCGCAAGCGAATGAATCCTGAACTATTTAAAGATGCACCATACGCAACCTTGCCTCTTATTTCAGAAACAGGTTACATGCATTCTGAAATTTTCATTGATTGGCTAAAGCATTTCACTTTCCACGTAAAGCCTACTAAAGAAGATCCTGTGTTACTGATCCTAGATAATCACGCCTCTCATTGCTTCCTCCCTGCAGTTCTCTTTTGCAGGGAGAATAACATTACGCTACTTTCTTTACCGCCACCCTCAAGTCACAAGATTCAGCCTCTTGATGAATGTTTCTTTGGGCCTCTCAAAGTAGCCTACGCACAAGAGGTTGACAAATGGTTGGTTACACATCCAGGTCAAGCAGTCACACAAATGCAAGTAGGAGCTTTATTTCGTACAGCTTATTCAATAATTGCCACTTTATAAAAAGCTGAACGTGCTTTCTCATTAACAGGTATTTTCCCGTATAGCCCGGACGTTTTTTCAGATAAAGACTTCGCTCCAGCAGAGTTAACCTACCGAATTGAAGCAAATGAAACTGATAATTTGGCTGAGAATACTGTAGAGCCAGCACTGTGGAACGGGCTGTAGGCATCTTGCCAAATTCTTCAAATACTCTGTTATCTGCCGAACATATCCATTCTCAAGAAAATGAAAGTAGCTCTGCTCCCAACCAAAGGTCATTTCAGGGTATAGAGTCAATTCATACACTTCCTAAAAGCCCAAACGAAAAGAAAAGTCACAGGGCACATCAAGAGTCAGAAATTTTATCAGCAACACCATTTAAAAATTGTCTGTTACAAAAAGAAAAGGAGAAATTGGAGAAAGAAGGAGGAAAAATCAAAGAAATAAAGAGAAAAATGGAAAATGCTACAAAGAAACTTGATTTTTCGAAGCCATCTACATCAAATAAAGCATCCTTACCAAAATCTGTCAAAACAAACTTTTTGTGGAGGCTGTGGAGAATGGTTTGAAGAAGACCGGGTGCAATGTGGCAGCTTTTCTGAATGGTGGCACGAAGCATGTTCGGTATATGATGAGATTGGACCGTTCGTGTGGGATAACTGCTAGTGCGTACTCTTGGAATACATGATGCGTACTCTTAGACTATAGGGCGTAAATAGTACGTATTTACACATCTCAATAAAACATTATTTTATCTGTTAGTATAAGATTATTTTGAGGTTTCGTGTTGTAATATAAAGCAGCACAGAGCATTAGATATAACCATATGTTTTTTTATTGATTAAGTTTTTAAAATATAGTGTTTACGACTTAAAATGTATTAGGTGCGTACTCTTGGACGCCTTTCTCTTACAAGACATAACCAATCACAAATGTACTTGGTACAGTTTTGCAATTTAGTACTTATTACAGATTTGCACTAAGCTGATAACATTAGTTCATCTGACATCCACCTAGCACTCATACAGCTGTTCTAGTCATACTACAGAGAGTTACCATTCTATACCTTTATTATCTATGGTTGGATCTGTACTTAGATGCATTCAATGTACTTTTCGTGTAATGGATATGGAAGATGCATGCAAGGCCTTAGCCAGCCAATAATTTCAGGGGGGGGGGGGT
>CABFWO010004236.1:22274-48120 GCA_902155825.1 Timema genevievae | reverse complement strand
GGGGGGGGGGGGGGGAAGTTTGGTGGATACATCCCCCAATTGCCGGAAACTAGAAAAAATTCTAAATATTAAACACCTTTAGAAGCTCTTTGAAGTGCTTTTTATGGTAACACAGCCTCCTAATTAGTACTTGTATCTTATTATTGATATTGTTTGAACCATAAATAAAGCCATATATATTTTGTTCATAAAATTTCGGGGTGGGGGGGGTATTTGTACCCCCAAAACCACCCTGGCTACGGCCTTGGATGTATGTAATATTATTGTATTATATTAATTTTATACATAAAAAAAGCAGCGACGAGGTAGAAGATATTGAATGCAACATTGCAAGAAAGATTTAAGTTTGGTACATTTAACACACTGTTTGAAAAACTAAGAGATGACGAAGCAAAGCATTTTAATTTTTTTAGAATGTCAAAAGAAATATTTGACAAGTTATTGATAATTTTATACAAACATTTAAAACAAGAAGAGGCCAACATGCCAAACTGAATTTCTCCTGCTGAAAGAGTGACACTGAGGTGATTACTTGTTTCATAAAATTATTTGCTTGGAAATATTTATTTGTTTTATAGTAATGAACATAATAATATAACTAATGTGAAGTAATTTTTGTTTGCTTGTACAATCACATATTTAAAGATAAAACAAAGCATACACAAAATATACGTTTTAGTATTTCTTTAGAAAAATTAAAATTATCCGAAACATTGGCTAAGATAGACCCAGGACCAGTATAAGATTCAATACACAACTCTTTAGTCTTCATTGGTCGCAGCAATGGTTGTACTAGTTGATGTTTGTGAATGTTCGACGGTGGAATAGACTGGAGGGCGATGCTCTTGATTTATCCACGATGTTTATGATGATAATGGACCTCCACCAGTTTGGTATCCACTCGGTGTATGATACTTGTGCCATGAAACTTGAGATTATTGTGAAGAACTTTGACTATTTTGATTTTTTGACTTAATATTCTTAATCAATTTCATCACTTTGTATTGAAAGTCAATTTGTCTACAGTTGGTGCAATTCCTTTAAAAAAAGTCATTATTCTGCATTGGCTTTGTTCAATTAAAGCATCTATAATAGTCATAATTTTGTTTGTCTAATTCATTTGTAGTTCTTTTGTATTTTGACGGTTTTTCATTATTTTTACTATTAATTTTTCCCTCTTGTGTCTCGATTTGGGTGTCAGAAATGACATCATTATCGGGAATATTTGAAAAGTCTGTCGATGAGTTGTTATTTTTTGCAGAAATAGTAACTCCTCATAAAACATATATTTGCGCTTTTTCTTTGCTCCAACACCAAATTTTTACTCCTCGTTTAATTTCTTGTGTCATTTAATCCAGTTGTCCCTAATGTTGTCCCTTTTTTTCATTAAATAAAACTTCACTATGGAAAAAAATTGCAAGAAAATACACTAAACATACTACTTCCTAGGGCACTGCAAGATATCGAAGAGGAATTGCCGTATGTTTTAGTAGGTGATGAAGCTTTTGAATTACATAATAATTTAATTCGTCCCTATGGTGGTCGAGATCTAGACCAAACTAAGCGAATTATCAACTCTCGCTTGAGCAGGGCAAGACGTTTCGTAGAATGTGAATTTAGAATAATGAGTATTAAATGGAGGGTTTTTCACCCTCCAATAAATGTCTTCACAGATTTTGCGACCGAAATAGTGAAGTTATGTTCTGTTCTTCAAAATTTCATCCACAAAGAAGAGGGAATTAATAAAACTGTAACCGATACAATAATATAATTATTGTACTTGGAACTAAGAGAACGCCCTCGCTAAAGAGCAGTAAGAGGCAATTTGTCAGCGATTGATACCAGAGAAAAATTTGGTAGCTACTTCATTTCTGAAGCTGAAAGAATTCCATGAAAGAAAAGGTTTGCTTAGTATTTTATGCAATTATAAAATAAAATTTAATATGAAAATTACATACCTATGTAGTTTTTTCCCTATCCGACACTGTCTCAAAATCTTCTTTGATTTGTCTACATACTTCCTTCGAAGCTTCAAAAGTCAGCGATCTGTCTTTGTATTTTTATTTTTTATTTAGCACCGCGTCTTACTACCCGTTCAGGTTATATGATTAAGTAATAATTACGCTTATGGGTTAGTAATTGAGAAAGTCGAATATAAAGGAAGTGAACCGGCATTTGCTTGGACGAAGAGTGGAAAACCATTTAGGAAAAGCTATCCCCATTTCACCTGACTGAGACTCGAACCTCGATCTCCCCGTCCTCGGCAGTCTAGCTCAACACGAAACTAGCACGTTAGCTAACTACGCCACTGAGGCGGGTTTTGTCTTTTTACTCGTCAGTTGTTTTATCCCACAGGACTGGTCTTTCATCGACCAAGGTTATTAATAATTTAGAATCAATTTTAAATGGTGCACTCAGTTTTACTTTCTCTCTATCTTACAGGTAGAGAAAGTATGGTGATCGTCAAAAAATTCGAACTCGAGATTTTGATGAATCTAGCCGTTTCATGACTCTCTGAATCCGAAAAAGTGGTTTTTGAATTTCCGTCTGTCTGTATGTCTGTCTGTCTGTACCTCCAACTAGAGCCTAAACTATTTTACCGATTGAGCTGAAACTTGATATCTAGGGTTTTCATAGGGTTGCCCCGAGGGGTTTTTGGAATTGGATATCTACCCCTAAAATTAAGGGTAGTTTACTGAAGGGAAAAAAGAGAAAAAGTCGATTTTCTCAAAATCGGCTCTAACGATTTTGATTAAATTTCATTTATGAACATTAATAAATATTCCAAACAAAATGGCTACTCTCAATATTTCGGCAAAATGGCTTTAAGGGCTCCGGTCTGATGCGTAAATTAACATTTTTTATAATAGCTCCGAAACTATTTGAGATATGAAATTACTTAGCATTACAAATATGTATATATATTTATAATACAGATATTTTATCCGAAACATATTTTTATAAAATCAATAACTTTCAATCTATACGCAATTATATGAAATTTTTTAACTTTTTGGACATTAAAGTTTAAGTATTGCGACCGTAAAAAAAACTAACCTGAAATGTTGATGGATGTCGACGTCTCATGACCCCCCGAACCCTAAAAAATAGTCTTTGCAATGCCGTCTGTCTGTGTGTCTATAAAAACTTAAAATTAAGGGTAGTTTACTGAAGGGCGAAAAGAGAAAAATTTGGTTTTCTCAAAATCTGCTCAAACGATTTTGATTAAAATTCGTATCTAGGCGTTGATTAAGATTATAAATAAACTGGCTATTTTCATTTTCCTATGAAAATGATTTTTAGGGTACATTACAGAAGCGTTAATTTCCGTATCTCCACAACTATTGGAGAAACTAAACAACTTATCATTGCAAAATTGTAGGACTATTAGAAATAAAAAACTTTTATTTGACATATATTTTTATAAAAGCAACAGTTTCTGAGATATTTGCAAATATATTAATACAATTTTGTGAGCTTTAGTTGTAAACATATACTACTTAAGTCTTAACGCAATAATTCTCCAATGCCATAGAGTAATTAAATATAAGTATCTAAAAAAGTATGTTATTTTTCCTTAAATCTCTTAGGAGAAATGTTTGCATAGCAATGATCTATCTCCATTTTAGACTCAATAGTCAATATTTACATTTTTTATTGGTCAAAATGTATAAATGAATAATTAAATATCAATGCGATGACTTGAAGATCTGCAACACCTTATAAAATGTTAAAATTTTAACCAGAAATCGAAATTTTAATACGAAGTGTTGACCCTTGTGGAAGACATTAAACTGTTTGAAATGCTCTTAGGTGGACAAAGATGCGCCTCTTTTCTCATTGATTCTATATCATTGTAGATTATTTTATGCGTGTTCTTATGTGGAGTGGTGATGATACAATGTACATTATTCCGTTCAGAAATCTTACGAGTTTATAGAAAGAGAGAGAAAGTCTGTGCGGTGCGCCGTACCATTTATTTCAAATAAATAAATAAAACTGAGAGACACGAGTAAACGCTACGCAATGTTCAAAGGCCAACTATTGACTGGCGGCTCGTGGACACGTAGACAGGTTGGTACATACACGGCACACCATCCGATGCTACAAACGGCACCACCGTGTCTGGAGAATTTGCCGGCTCGTGGACACGTAGACAGGTTGGTACATACACGGCACACCATCCGGTGCTACAAACGGCACCACCGTGTCTGGAGAATTTGCCGGCTCGCGTAGAGACGCATGTACAAAATAATGTATTATTGTTAATCCGGTAAATTTTATGGAACGGCGAAAATTCTTGTTGTGGACAAGGGTCCTTTGTCCTGTTGTGTTGTTCGCCTTCTCACTTGCACTGCCAGTCGCTGACCTTGTTGATACATAGCTTGTTGTATACTTACAAACTGTGCCGTTTGGAAATGAACCCTGACCCTCTGGTTCGCGTGTCTTGTAGTCACACTGTTTACTGTCTCCTGAAGTTGTATTGTCATTAGGTTGTCATAGATTTGTCGTGTAGTCACGTTGTCCAGTGACACAACAGTCCTTGGTTCACGGCTCTTGCCGTCCCGTCGTCCTTGTGATGTTCGATTCATGTTTATCTTGGAGTTTGGCTTCTCAGTCAATGGAGAAGATCCTTATTGTCTCGGTCGTTGGTGCGCGTCGTAGTGGCTGCCATTTTATTACGCTTCAATAAATAGTCCCGTGGAAGGGCGACATTTGAGTTATTTGACGAAATCATATTCATTGTAATAAAAAATGTGAAGCCAATGAAAATATTGATTATTATTGTACCATAAAAATATATATAAAGATCTTATTACATATGAAATGAATGAATGGATCAATTACTAGGTTACAGCTTCAAGTAATAGACATATCCAGTCTCTACAACAAATATGACGCGAGTTTATACACACGTCCAGTCTTTACAACAAATATGACGCGAGTAAGTTCAAGTTACAGAAGCCAAGCCACTTCTTATGAATTTGCTTGGGTAAGCCCCGTAGATTTTTGAACCTCGAACTAAAAATCAATCACCCGTATAATAATGTTCAACCAGGAAATTAATATGACCTGGAAACGTGCCAACAAAAGAGAAATATGGTAATCTTGACTAAGATTAATAAAATATTGAATTATAAAATAAGAAACTGAATATTACGTTAAGATTAATTTCAATTAATGAAGGGATGGGGAATCGAGATAATTACAGTATCTAGGTCGATTACTTTTAAATCCTGCTTGCATTAGAAATAAAGTCCTCCAGAACCCTGGAAAAAGCTCAAATATATTGTCATTTTCCTTGTAGCTACGAAGTTACTTAATTAATAATGCCGAAACACAAATATCACCATCGATAATATTTTCCAAATGATTTTGCTTTTCAAATAAAAAGAAATGAATCTAATTCCTGATTTGACACGCTCTATTTAGTACTTTCTCTCGCTATAATCAACGAACTTATGTATGATACACTTTGGAGGTATGTTCACCTCAATTTACTGTTCAGTGATATTTCTTTAATACAACAATTTTAACTACATTACACTTATGAGAGTCAGTGAAATTCCTTGCCTAACCAACTGTGCAAAGTATGTGGACTAGTTTACAAGCAGTTCTAAAAACATTTCTCAACAATCTTTACCACGCGATAATAACAGATCCAACAGGTAAAACACACAATCACTTGTGGGGCAGGACGATAATTTTGAATTAATGTGTTCGATGTGAAAAAGAGACAGATTTGACCTCATTTTACAACCTTTGTCTGTCCATTTTTAGAGTGAAGAGGACATGGCTGTCCACGTTTAAATATGATATATAGCTAAGTGTTAAAAATTGGTATTTTATAATGATGTATACTGACACTTTCTCTTCTATCTCCTTAGCTGATCGCGACCCACTAAATGTATTTAATGACCCAGCAATGGGTCACAACACACAGTTGGTAAAACACTGCTCTAGTATAATCCTATTACAAGTCATTTCCTCATCGTCTCTAACTTCTAAACCAAACATTATGGACACACGTATGACAGTTCTCATACGAACAAAAATCCACAGTAACATTCAAATTACCTGTGAAATATGTATTCTACACAAGAAAAGTATAGGACATTTATTTGCAGTACAATCGATTATGTACTGTATACTGTCCAATTGATTCAGTTGAGACACATGCACGAGACATAATTCTATCACTTCTATTGATATACAATGTTTACGTCTTCTTGTGTTTTATACATTTGTTTGAATTTAAATAGCGTAATACACGATAAAAAATAATCACTTCTTTTTTGGGGGGTAGAAACATGAAAGTGTTCGTCTTATATTTCATACAGCATTCAAATCTTCAAACTATTTCCTTTAAATCATTTATAATTTATTTCTATATAATTAAAGCTGAAATTAGCTTTGTCAGCTTACCCGTGCGAAGAATGGGTCTAACAGCTATTTATATTATAAGGCACAGTACACAAATTAGTCCTAACATTATTGTAAGTTCATTTGAAATTATAGATTGAAAAAAAAATTGCGATATCTAATACTGCCAAATCAGACTATCTGAAAAAGTGTGTTCTAAAGAATATTAGTAGCACAGTTGCAAGTAGAAGAAATATGTAAGCTCAAATAAGCATGTTTGATAAAAATATATAAATTTAAATAACTTATGATCAAACATATTGTATGCCTTATGATCACATAAACAATAAACAAAAAAAATGTTTAATAGCATATTTTTGATTTAATTAGTTTTGTAATAAGCTTAAGTGATATTTAAATATTTTTAAAAGGTATTTTAACTTGCAATTTCTGAACTAACTGATTATATCAGCACACGACTTATTAAATAGCTTAAATCTAGGACTGACACAGCACCCAGTCCCTCGGCTGTTATTTATCACTCTGAAAGTGTAAACAACAGTGATGCATTTTTAGGTCATGTCAGGAATCAAACCCGGAACCCTTAACTTAGTAGGCAAACACGCTACCGACTGAACTAATGTGTTGGACTTCATTATTATTTTAAGCTAGAACGTAAAATATACATTATTATTATTTAAGGACTATAATAATATTAATTTAATAAGTACACACCAGCCTTGTTTACATAATTTAATTGATGTCTAAAAATGTGTGTTATAAACAGGCTTTAGTTTCTGATATCTTCATGGCCAAGACTGATTGTTTCAAATAAATATATTTTAGAAGTTATATTTTTTTTCCAACTATTTGGTTTTATCAAAATAAAATATTTGGATAAAAATAACTATTATTATTATTTTTACTTTATTATTTTTGGCAAACAAATTTCTATTTCTATGTTGTGTGTCAGAATATTTAATTTGTTAAAAATTTTTTCTATACATTTTTATATCAAACCCTTTTTGAAAGAATACTGCATGTACAGTACGTCTATACTTTGTTAAGTCAGCTCTAGTGAGATATTAATACACAACTTGTATTTTAGGGAAACATATTTGTAGGCTTGAAAATAACCTCATGGTTTCAAAGGCTCACACCCCCAGAAGAAGATGCATAGGAAAGAGAGAGAGAGAGAGAGAAAACTGAACCGTTTCCGTGAGAAGAATAGGCACAGGAAAAGGGCGAGAATAAAGTTAGCCAAAGTAGGTTAGTGATCGAGCCTTGTGTAATTATTTCAGGTCTGACTAATTCTCTGGACGGCGATCACGCCAAAGTGAATCTGCACTTCTAAAGCTCACTCATCCTTTCATCGTGGGAGGAACAGGATGATAAAAAATAAAAGGGTTGTAGATGAAAAGTTTAAAATTACACGTGGAATGTTGGTAAATGGAGAGGAAAATAGTGTCGATGAGACCATCAATGGCACTTTATGGTTGGTAGGGAGAGGAATGAATGGTTGGGATTATCCGAGATTTACTTCAGATGTGAAGGAAAGATGGGAAAATTGGTCGGTGGGTTCAAAAAGTGTCATTTTCCCTCAATTCTATCCTTTTTTCCTTTTAGTGGTTTGAGGACGGCGCTGATCAAAGATAACGTCACCTAGTAGAGCCGGTGATGTATTAAAGAGTCAAATGTAGCATTTCTTTCCTAGCTCATATACCTGACAACAATTTTCACTGGCTTATTTAATTCTTGTAATGTACAGGCACAGCCAAAAATGCTCTTAAAATTAATATCGTTTGCTTTTTAGAACTAAACTTTAAAGCATTTAGATTCCTTAACTATGTTAACATTATAGCTTTAGACATTTTCATAACATTCTGATCAATTTCTTAACTTAGATAGTTAAATGAAAAAATAAATTTTATTTAGATTTATTATCTTTCTATGGATTAACGAGTAATATTGGTAAAGTCTATTCAGCGTAGGAATTGTTTTCTGAAAGGCCTTTTTCCCTACCAGAAATCTATTATATAGTAGGATATCGGTAGGAAAAAAGACCTTTAAGAGAGTAATTCCTACCGTGAATGAACTATAATATTAAACAAATGATTTGAGAAATATAAAACTATTATTATTATTATTAGCACCGCGTCTTACTACCCGTTCGGGTTATACGTACTTACGCTAATGTGTAATGGTAGGGTGATTGTGAAATGAAATGGAGGACCTACAGTTTAACGTGGGATCCGAACCACGGTGGAGGCCTGGCATTCCACACATTCACAAGTTGTGATTAATACACGTCTTGTCAGAGGTGAAGGAAGGGTTTGGCAATCAGATAAATCTGTGCCGGGACAGAGGATTGAACTCTGGATCCTCAGCACAGAAGTCTTACACATTACCCCTAGACCACCAGGTCACCGACAATATAAAACTGAATGGTAGAATATTGGTGCACGAAGCCATAGGTACCGGGTTTTATTTCCACATAAAAATAATATTTCTCACAGTATAATATGTTTGTAGATGTTGTCATTACAACACACAAATTATATCATATAGATATTATTGACATTGATCATACCATATCATAGATATGTACATTTTTATTTACATCCCCTCCTGTTTCCAGACTGTGGCTTGGGTCAGTTTTTCATTCAAGCCATTTGTTTTCCACTACCGGCTTGCTAGGCCTGTCGTAGCTTCATTATATACATATTCTTGAATACATTACATTTTAAATACTTAATAGAAGTTATTATTTTAGATAGTAAGCACATAATATTTTTGATTCCAACCAGACTACATATCTATAAAGAATAACAGTTACTTAACAGTATATTTATTTTTATTTATCAAGTGGACAGAAACGCATTAAAACAAATTTAAAAAATCAAATTGTAAGAAAAGAAATATCGAATTCTCTCACCATCAATATCTGAACCAATCAACTATCGTGAACGCGGCCATTCAACCCAAAGTCTCCCAGTAAGTCTTCCAGACTCTCGCTAGCTCAATCCACTCCATTTCTTCAGCCAGTCTCCCCCCTACACCCTCCCCTCCGGAGGGGACTCGAGACACACACACATATTGGTATTCGATATTTTGTCAACTTGCTAGCGACTCCATATTTCTGTCACGATGACACTGAGACATACTCCGTATGCCACTTGTTGGACCTTTATCATATAACTTTATAATCATAGAGTTTGCTAGTAATTGTAATTTACTATATCTACCACTTGTACCTTCTTAACAAACATTCTACAAGCTATGAACAAGTACTTGTACAGTGATATACTTCAGCCAATGTTATTATTATTATTAATAATAATAATAATAATAATATTTAGCACCGCGTCTTACTACCCGTTCGGGTTATACGCTTAAGTACTAATTACTCTAATGGATTAGGAATTGGGAGGGTTGAATTTAGAGGAAGTGAACCCGCATTTGAGTGGAGGGAGAGTGGAAAACCATTTAGGAAAAACCACCCTCAGTTCACCCGACCGAGATTCGAACTTCGATCTCCCCGTCCTCGGCGGTCGAGCTCAACACGACTAGCACGTTAGCCAACTACGCCACCGAGGCGGGTGCCAATGTTATTGTTGGACATGTTAAATTAATATTATTACTAAACGCACAGTTAGTATATTTAACAAATCACACTGTAGATTACAATCACAGCTACTTTATTTCACAAATAACATTGTAGATTTCACTAATGGCTACTATATTTCACAAATCACACTGTAGATTACTATAATAGATAATATATTTCACAAATCACACGGTAGATTATACTAACAGATAGTATATTTAATAAATCGCAATGTAGACTACACTCACAGACTGTATTTCAAAATACCACGGCAGAGTACTCTCACATTTTCTGTGTTTCACAATCAAACATCACTGTCACAGTCACTAGCCCTGGCTAACTCTTCCTCTACTCACGAATAACTATTAAGGTTACTAAAAGAATTATACAATATAAATACAGTGCCACTAAGCATGTGCGTACACTTCAACATTATATAATATTTTATTATTGAACTCTTTGTGTCTGTGATATATGGTATCTATTTTACATCGATAATTTTGAACCTATCATTCTTTATCTATAATTGTCCTATCGTACATCTTACAATTTTTTCTGATATTTTAGCTCTTAAAGTAAAATATTGAACTGTTCCTGATGACAGTGATAATATGTTGTTCACTACGACAGCTCCCGGTTTCCTCTATCACCTTGATAAGTAAGATTCACTATGGGTGACCTGGTGGTCTAGGGGTAAGGTGTCAGAATTCTGTGTTGAGGGTCCGGGGTTCAATCCTTGGTCCCAGCACAGATTTATCCGAATGGCAAACCCTTCCTTCACCTCTGACAAGATGTGTATTAATCACAACTTGTGAATGTGAGGAATGCCAGGCCTCCACCGTAGTTCGGATTCCACGTTAAACTGTAGGTCCTCCATTTCATCTCACAATCACCCTACCATTGCACATTAGCGTGAGTGCGTATAACCCGAACGGGTAGTAAGACGCAGTGCTAATAATAATAATAACAACAATAATAATAGGTCTCACTTGGTGAGAACCAAGATGCATTATCTGTCGGTAATTCGAATAGCCTACATTTTACAAGGCTTGTATCAGAATACTTATTTATTGTTGATTAGACGTAGTAATATTGTTTAAAATACTATGTTCAAACCAATGGATTAGATAACTAAACGACTTTTAAATAAACTTAAACTAATCCATCACATTTATTGTTGAGCTTCTAGATCAAGATTAAGGTTTTACACTGTAAAAATGATTGACATATTACAATGACAAATAATTAAAATACATTTTTTTTAAATCATGAAATTTAAAGAAATCAATGCATAGATAATAATAATAATAATAATAATAATAATAATAATAATAATAATAATAATTATATATTCAAGTACATACTTTATATAATATAATAGTTACTGAGCGTGTAAATTAACTACTGTGTTGAATATAAGCTATAATCTTAACACAAAATTAATTACTAACATCAAAAATGATAAAATTCTTATTGGAACTATATTATTGAAAAATATAATCAATTTAATAGATTTAATGACGAATATAATATTATTAAAACATTATTTATCTAGATGTTAACTATTCTCCTTTCGGGGAGTAATTGTATTTCAAAACCAGTTCCATACAGAGAATAAACATTCACTAACCACAGAAACTACAGTAACCACGTTCATTAGCTAATTAACTTACGTTTATTCACTGCGTATGGAACAAATATTGCCAGTTTTATTTTGTACAAATATTTATACCATATATTAAATATATTTCACCTATTTCGAGCAAGTATTTATTTATAATTTATACATGAATACAATCATTAGTCACAGCTAGATTTTAATTTAAACCTCAAAGCTATTAGCAGACTCCATGAATATTTTTACGCTGGAGGTTTGGGACCTTTATATGCCGTGTTGAATAATATACACGCTTGTAACCAATTGCAGCAATCAATCATAACATTTATCTATTGATGATCATTTTGTTTGAAGGGAGGGGAGGGGGGAGGTAGCAGGAAATGCTCATCATTTACCATCGAATATATAAGCAAGGAATAAACCTCTAAACATAAATCCCTAACAAATATGATGTTTTCCATTCCATAATTAGTTCAAACACTTCATGTTTGTTTGTGATTCATGAGAATTACATGCTGATAGTTAGAGCACCATTTAAAAGTTGACAATTGCAGGATAGTAGCTAATGAAAGAAAATAATCTAGAGATAAAAAACCAGCCACATAAATTAAATTAAATGATTTATTAAATTAATATTTAATCAAATTTATTTTGTGAAACATTAATTCATTTCACCATAGTAAGAAGTTAATGTCGAAAGCTAAAGACTATCTATACTTAACAAATTCAATAATTTATTTATCAAAACTATCAGACATTTTCAATGAAATTATATCATTACAGTTTTCACGTAACTTTTTTGGTCTTTACCTACAGTCCCCGGGAAAAATGAAAAACATATTCATGATATCTAGTTTAATAAAATAGGTTCAATTTACTCAGAAGTATGATCACCTAACATATTTTTTGAACCTTCTAAATTAATAGTAAAGGATTGCGCACACCAACATGGAACGCGGAAACAGGAGTGAAATTCGCGTGAAATAACAGAATTGCGGGGTATAGGAGAGTACTAACCAGGGAGAATAAATCCCGCGTATTTTCTGGCGAACGCGGGACTGCAGCGTCGTCCCGCGTGGCTCTCTGAGTGCTCAGTTTTCCCGCGTCCCGCTAGTAGTTTTGACAGTTGGTTGTAAACAGTGGTGCTGTGTATGTGTGTTATAATCATATCTCTCACAGAACAGTTAATAGAAACAATATACACCTACCCCGTGCTTTACGATTTAAGTGATAAAGACTACAACAACATTAAGAAGAAGGACCAGATATAAAAAGAGATCGGGCAGGAAGTAAAAGTATTTGCTAAGTAAATACAATGTACCAACTGGATATCAAATTAAATGTAATAGAAAACTTAGGTCGCTCATATCTCAATATTCCAGGTGGGGGTATCTATTTAAAGGTAATTAAAGTTCAAATTGAAATGTAGTACCCCTTTTGGGAAGTTATCGATGTGTCGCTGTGCAAGAAGACTATAAAAGTATTACATTCAGTGAGTCTCATTCATGACGGAGGTGCATTAAAATGAAACATTTAAAAGTAGGCAAGAACTCTATTTATTCTAATACATAGCACCGTGTCTTACTACCCGTTCGGGTTATGCGTACGCTAATGGGTTAGGAATTGGGAAGGTTGCATATAGAGGAAGTGAACCCGAATTCACGGAGAGGTAGAGGGGTAAACCATTTAGGAAAAACCACCCTCAGTTCACCCGAAGGAGATTCGAACCTCGATCTTCCTGTCCTTGGCAGTCTAGCTCAACAATAAACTAGCGCGTTAGCTAACTACGCCACCGAGGAGGTTGAGAACTATATTGATACGAGCAGTGAAAACATTTATTGGTCCAATGGTCATATGGTTTATTGATTATATTTCAATAGACATAAATTTTCTTACATCACACTTGATAATTTACATTTCAAGCACCACACACTCCATACAGTAGTAGTAATTCAATTGTTGTTAAAAAGTCTACAAACCTTTCTCGTACTTGCATGGTAAAGCGAGTAGAACTTTTAGGGTCACGAAACATATTGTTAAAAGCACCAATTTGACCATTGGTAGGATCAAGGTATTCGAAGTAGACTGCATCAGAGTTCTTGGTCCTTAAAAAATTATGCAATATACATGTAATCATGTCAATCAGTTGTGCTGACTTAACAGAAACTTCCAGGAGTCTGTTGTACAACCTTCAGTTTTGTGATAATATGCCGACAGCATTCTCCACCACACCAAGTGCTCTACAAAGTATAATTATACTTTCGGTGGCGCCAGTTTTAACCGGCCTTCCTTTGCGAAAACAGTTTCATAAGATTTGGCTCCAAAGCGACGGCCACATCGCCTACCAGACAATGGTGAGTAGCTAATGTTTGTCCTGGTAGGAATGTTCGGTTAATTTATTTTAATTTTCTATCCCCATTAGTGATTCTTCTAAAATTCCACAATTACTATTTTTTTCATAATCACCAACGTCCACACAAATGAATTTATAATCATGGCCAACGATGGTTAAAAGCTCGATTACGCTAATGGATTAGGAATTGGGAGGGTCGAATTTAGAGGAATTTAGAGGAAGTGAACCCGCATTTGCGTGGAGGGACAGTGGAAAACCATTTAGGAAAAACCACCCCCAGTTCACCCGACCGAGATACGAACCTCGATATTTCCGTCCTCGGTGGTCGAGCTCAACACGACTAGCGCGTTAGCCAACTACGCCACCGAGGCGGGTCCAAAAGTAAGTTGAACCACTGTTCTGTGGGCACTTCGCAGTCACGTGTCTCCCATCAGTACTACCAACACAATTTGGGAATTGCCACCGAGCATAGAAACATGTAGCCGCTACGTTTCAAGTTTCAAATGAAGCTTCAGGCATGACAAACATCTCGTACAATAGCGCTAACAGCCGTAAGTCCAATCCTGAAACTGTGGCCTATGGTTTTAAATGAGTCGTCAGTAGCCATCAGCCCGCAAATAAAACAACTACTTTACAATTTACATAAGGAGAGGTATGAAGGCGATAAGACGTTCCGACAAAGAAGGGATTGTGTTTTAATTCACGTAGAAAAAAATTATTAAAATGCCAGTCATAAATCAAATACTTTTTTTAAGAAACAACATTTGTTGAGAATATATTATCAAAAGAAATATGAACGAGTTCGACAATATTTTTATATTCGGCTAGATGGGTCGTAAAGGAAATATTTTGTCATGTAATGATTAAAATCCACTTTTGAACAAGTTTAAATTAGTCCCTCTCTGTCTGTTCGGGACTGGGAGGAATTAATGTGTGGGGTCAACATTAAAAAAAAAAACTCTAAAATTTCTTGTGGGGTATCAAATCAAAATCAACTTTTATCTAAAGTTGTTTATAATATTTTTTTTGATAGTAAGCTACGAGGCGCTCAGGAGGACAAAAAGGGACCAAAATGTACAAAAAAAATAAATCCAGAATTCCTTGCTAGAGGTAATTTCAACACAAACTTAAATTTAGTATTTTTTGACATGGAAGTGAGTGTGGGGTAAGGGAGGCGGGGTTGTATCGAGTTTGCACTTTCCATTCTTACAACAATCTTATTTAGGCCTAAGTAATTTTTCTACGAAGAGTATGCTATGGAGTTTATTGTTACATAGGAGCTTATAAAAATTAGCTAAAAAAGTCTATCACCTAACCTAAAGCAACCTAAACTAACCTAACCAAACATCATACGACTCCTTAGTGATATAAACCTTTTGTTACAGATGAAACTTTACAAAAAAAAATTGGGAAAACCTCAGAGAATATTACGCTGGCCAAGCAAAAAAAAATGTAAAGAGTGCAATAGGCATCGCAAATGGAGAGAATTAAGCCCTTTTTATTATTTGCCAAAACAGAAACAAATATAGGTCAACTATATTTGTATGAAGAATCAAACTAAAGGAACACTGAGACTAGAATATTTGACGACAGTGTTGTACAAAAGGAACTGGTTCAGGAAGATGTTGAAGAGCAAGGGGAAAACTTGCAGACTGAAGAACCTAGTGAGGCGAAAAAGGTTTAAAAAACTGCAAGTCTCAGCAATACAGATAAAGTGGTACACTTTCTAGAAAAAAGAAATAAGCGAGAATTTGATGCTATTGATCACTTAATGTTGGGTTATGGAAAAACTATAAAACGGTTTTCACTAAGACGGAACTCCATTACTAAAATGAGAGTAGTTAAAATTATTATGGAACAATAAATTGAAGAACTAGATGACGACAGACAACCAAGTACGTCTACATAACGCTTAAATTTGGAATGGTCTGAGCTATTTAACTCCAGCTGGCCGAGTGGTTCCAGAACCTGGGGTGGTCGTAACAGAACCTGTGGAAGATTGTAGTCTGCAAATGTTTCATACATTCAGAATACTTCAGTAACACTTTGTCTTGTATTTTTGGAAAATAAAATCAATTGTAAAATATAGTTGTATATTTAATAAACACGTAGCTATCCATAATAATTTCAAAAGATAAAATTAAAATAGTTTCATAAATAGTAGATTTCTGAAAAATTTTAATACAACAAATTAAAAACAATATTGTTTTTTAATTTATTAATATCAACAAAGTTCATTTAGCTTAATAAAATAGCCAGACGTTCCTTTGGGCGAATCGACTCTCGGTAATTTGTGTTTTCTTTGCGGATGCCATCTTGAATTAGCTGTAACAATTCATCAAAACACTCAATGATCATCCTAAAATAAATATAGAATCGCTTTTCATCTTTTCTCAACTGAGGCACGAGTGTGTGATATTCTTCGTGTGACAGTCTTGCTTTATTAATGACATGCACCCATTGCTTCGTTCTTTTATCTTCATCTTCACCTACAGCAAGTGACAACAATATCTCTTCATCTGATGAAGTACACACAGCTACAAACTTAGTCTACACTTAATTAATAATGTAATTAACATGTGTACTAAAACCAACTCAAGAGACACAGACCTACTTACATTGGTATCCAGGGGCTCTGGAAGCTCTTTGAAATTGGGGGTGGGGGGTTCATTTGAGAGGAAGTACGGGGGTCCTGATTAGGTAAAATTTTAGACCCTGGATGACTTTTGAAGCTGTTTGAAGAAGGCTTATTTTTCACGGATATTACATTTTTGTATTTATTTCTTTGTTATTATTGTGCCGTGCTAATGTGACATTAGCTCGCACAATGTCACTGTGACATTCTTTTTGTTGTCACACACATTCTTTTTCTTGTTTCTTTTTACTCCTGATTGTCTTTACTTATCTTTTCATGCCTCTCGTTTACGCCTGCGCGACTACTTCCCCTTCTGTGCTGGCGCTCTGAACCCCCCCTCTTCTCGTCTCTTGTACTTTCTCCCCTCCATTCATATGGCTGCGCATGCGCCCTCTGTCTTTTTATCCAACGCTTCTCTCTGCTGACCTTTTTTCTGGCCTTGTAGTGTACTCTCGTTTTGGAGGTCCCAAGGGACGGATCAGCGGAAAATCTAGTTGGACACTACGCCTGGGAACTAGGGGGAACTTGTGATAGAGTGTCTCTATGTATATCACTATGTCTAGTGAAGGATCACAAGACTAATGCAGTCTCGCTAGTTCTAGTGGACAACCTACGTGTTCACTATGGCTCTTCAAGGACTGGGAGCTCGGCTGTTATCCAGCTAGCCCCCGCCACATTCAAGCTATCTACATATTTTCAACCTCTGTCCGAGTCGGGCGAATACTCCGGTATTTCTCGCTAGCTCGGCGACTTCTTCGCGTCTGGTATTTGGGTACCGGCTCGTTTCCTGTGGGTGCTGGTTCCTGCCCAGCGCTAGGCCAGCTCATCCCACCTGGCTCACCAGGTCTCGCTGTGCGCGGGCCCATTTCACCGTCTCGGGAAATCTGAGGCTGGTTCTTAGTAACTGGCGGGTCATCTGAAGCGCCGTTACCAGGGACGCTCCAGGCCTGATTCATCGCTAATGGCTCACCTTGTGGCTCACCGCTCGTGGGCGCTCCAGGCTGGGTCCGTGTGAAGTCCAGCCAACACCAGAACCTGAGGACTTAGCCGCGTTCTCGGCCCCCCTATACACTTTGATGCCACTTCGTGGGTATTATTTACCTCGTCTATGTAAGGTATGGTCCGAGACTAGTCCCTAGGGGGATCTTCCTTGGAAGGTTCAACGTGGTCGTTGATGCACGTGTCGTGTACAGTGAGTACAACGTGTGGACACGCTCTCTTGTAGCCGTTCGTTTAAACGTTTGTTTATTACATGTGCATAGACTCATATGGTGTCTAAAGTGTCGTGTTGCGCCGGTGGGTTATACAACCTAGCGTTGCCTCCACTTCTCTCACTAGATCTGCTGGCCCGCTCGGGGTCATTACATACATGACTTATGAGTGGTTGTTTAGGCCATGAGACAGGGTGTTACTCATCGGGACAATTGTAGTCCATATGCTATTATCTCTAACTTAGTCTCCTAGTATTATTGTATGTATGGTAATTTTGAAACTAAATTGTATTGGCAGCCCGTAAGGCTATACCTGCACCACAGTAAGCATTATGTTTAGGGACTATTTTACCAGAACCCGGATACGAGCTGGATAAGTGTTGTACCGAGTTACGTGGTCGCTTGGGGTTTTGCTTAGAGCACCCGGGTATTGTGAATACTGTCCCCTTTCGGGGAAAGGTGGCAGATAGTGGTAAGTTTTCAGTGGGTCTTAACTCCCAAGTGGGAATCAACTGTCGGCTACATACGCTGAAGGGTATTTCCTATGTTATAGCTTCATCTAGCCGTTTGTATGCTCTATTAGCTGCAGCCGTCCCTTGGGGCGACTGTTGTGGGCGTAACGACCCTGGGCGGCATAACTGGCTTGCTCACCAGACCGTCCATGAGTCCTGTGACTTGGGATTAACTGAACACTCGCCAGCCTATTCAAATGTTTTTTGTGGCCAGTGAACCTAGATCTTATAATTACTAATTTTTCTTATTATATATGTCATGTTGGTCAGTGAACCAAGATCTTATAATAATCAATTATCTTATTGTATATGTTATGTTTATAAAGTCTACTAATAAAATTTTATGGCCCTGTTCATTCTATGTTTGTTAAATTGTACCTATCCCTTTAACTCTGTAGGGGAGGGTACATTATATATAGTAACAACATAGTAGGAACTTGTGTGGGGAAGAACGTGGTAACTTCTTTCATCCAACATTTAAAAATGATAGATAGGCCCCATCTATATTTTTATTTTATAGGTGATAATATTATCCAGTGGTATTTGTGTAGTAAGGGTAATTAGCAAAAAAGGTGTTTTTAACGTCCTGGTTCCCAAGCCAAAAGGGAAATCGGAAGCCCTCCTCCAAAAATTTCCGAAACTTTGATGCCTTCAAAAGATATTTAGAGTGGTCCACACTTAAGAAAATTTACGAAAATTTTACTCTTCTAGAAGTTATTTGGAGTGGTTTTCACCTAGAAGATTTTTTTCAATTTGGAATTTTCTAAAAGCTACTTAAAGTGTTAATCACCCAGAAGTCTTTTGCAAATTTATTACCTGTAGATTTTATTTAAGGTGATCCACCCCTAACAAAGTTTGAAAATTGGATGCTTCTATTAACTTTTTAGAGTGTTTATTTAGTGGTATTTTTAAAAATTTGATGCCTTTAGAAGATATTTTGAGTTTTTAAAAATTGTGTGTAGTGCACACAACCAAATAAATATTTCTTACATTTATGTAGGTGCTACGGGTCTTGAAGAATTGCGGGGCTGTCCACAGCTTACAATAAATATATTGTAAGTGGATGGAATAAAGCACCTGGGAGATTAAATATTGGCCCCAAATTATGGTGTCTTTTCATTTTGAAATATATCATCCAGGGTAGCGGCTGATTAAAATTTTAAACCCAACTGATTTCTGCTGATAAAATGTATTTATTTTACACACTTTCAAACAACACTGATAAGTCCTACACTTTAAATTTCTTTTACTTCTCCAGGTTTTCCAAACAAAGGAATATTTACTTTCCCAGTATTTTATAATACAAGCTATTGGCTTACATACAAAATTTCATAGTTTTCATTGCCTTCTATTACATTCTTGATACAAAGATAATAAATAAATCCCATTAATTGGGGTTAAAAATAATAGTTTAACTTGGTAATGCAAAACATTTAAACAACTTCAATGACATTTTATAATTTCAGACCTATCCTTGACTTTTCACGTCACACCTAATTAATTCACTTTTACAGGTTTTCTCTGTTTTCCATGTACAATACACTCCGTCAGAATTGAAAGGTAGCAACTTATTAACTCAGCCCGCGTGGTATGCAATACCTCCACACATGATTGTAAAATAGTTTGCATAGCTACGCCCAAGGCCGGAGTTAGAGAAAGCCTTATGTCCTTAAATTATTCCTTGACTGTTGGGAAGGAGGGATGGGGGAGGTGTTATGTCTTTTTGCGATGTACTAATGGTTTAATCTACTTAATTAATTTTACTTTATTTCCTTCATGATAAAATCAATTAATCGTTACATACTTAGTTAATCAATTATGTTTGCTCTCATTAATATATGGGAAGGCTTATTTTTTTTATCTGTTAAATATTTAACCACGCTACACGTAATTTGGACACATAAGTATTGGTTTTACATTGTAACATAAAGCAGGTCTCCTTCTTTTCAGAAACTTTATTACTGTGAATAGTTAATTATGAATTTATTAATCAATAATTATAATATTCCACACATGTAAAACAAATAACAAATTAAACATAAAAGATGTTTACTTTATTTTTAAGAAGCTGAGCTAAAAAGCCTATTCGATTAGTTGCTAAACGAATCATATTCCAAGTGTTTAATTATCATGCAATTCTAGTCCAGTTTGTATATTATGAGGAAGTTAGGGCTAGAATCTCAACCGAGCCTATTGAGGGTGTTTATTCCTAAATTGTTTCGAACATTTCCTCCATGTAAGTATGGATACATCCACATTCAATTCAACCTCCCTTACCATAACTCACTTGCGTATTAATATGCGTATAGCTTAGATGGGTAGTAAGACGTGGTTGTAAATTTTGTTTGATATATAAATATATTCTAACATATTTTCTTGGCTAAATAATTCCTTTCACTGTATCAAAGAAAATTGCAATAGAATAGATTGTCTACGTTTCTTTAAGTGTTTTTGAATAAAGTTTATTTTTGATTTCATTACATCTCTGAAACTTCCAACAAACAGATATGAACTGGATATAATATTATGATTCTTGTTTGGCAATGAAATGTTATAGCACATGGAAAAATAAAGACCAATAACATATGAACAAATAATATATTATTGCACTTTATGTTTACTTGGATATTATCAATTATTTTTAAGATTAATTGAAATTTAAAAATTAAATTTTTACTTAGATTCACCCACGGCCTCACTAACGATATAGTTTGTTTTAAAAATATGATCATTCAAATAAAAATATTTCTACCATCCTCAAAATATTGTGAACTCCAAACTCTTCCACTGTCAGGCCTAACGGAACATCACAGGGAGACAAACTCCAACTCCACGCCTTCAACTTCCACTAGGATCTCGGTTTCAAACCGACTCCACTACCACCGGGCTCAATTATTACACCTTGCTGCAAACCGCTTGTCAGGCCACCACTTCACCGGGGACTATCAGACCAATCCTATTATTATGTAAAATCTAAAATCGAATGGATGAAATTTCTACATATATAAATAACTGCACAGCATTGGGCTAAAATGAACTATACATATTAGGAAAAAGAAAAAATCTCGTTAGAACTTCTTCAGGAATCACTCCAAAAAACCTGATTCATCATGCTAAAACATCCCTGGACTAATATTCTACCAAAAAATAAATACTACAACGCAATCAGTTAAGTGGTTCCAGAGAACCTAAGTTACAGATATAAATAAATCCGGCCGTATCTTTAACGGGAACTCAAACCCTGACTGTAAGTATGCTAAATATCCTAAAGAATACTAAAAAACATAAATAATATCTTCGGCTATTTGATTCTTAAACATGCAATCCCTTACAATTATAATAATTGTACAAGTGGCAGCAATAAGCCAACTACCGAGTCGAAGATGGCTTCGTTATCTGATAGCTCGTGATATTAATAAAAACTCACGTATTTGTAGCCGATGATTTCCGCACGTCCATCATAGACTCTGCCTTAAAATATGAGTGAAGAATGACCCTGAGCACGGGACGATTTCTGGATAACTCAGTGGCTAGAACATTGGCGTACTAAGTCAGAGGTCCCGGGTTCGATTCCCTTGTCCAGGTGTCATTTTTCAATTTTCAGAATATGATATCTAGATGTAATCTTCACTAAAAGCATAAATAATAGCTTCGGATATTTGATAATGTTTAATATGATACCGGATACCCTTTTGGGAATAGATAAAATATCAAACGTAAAAAGAGACATTAAAAAATGGCTAATTGACTCACAGACTTAATGAAATAATAATACTAAATTGATTAAATATAACAAGTAAGGTATGAAATGGACTCGAGGCTGGTTTTTGAATTTTAAATAATATATAAAATATAATAGATTTAGGGAACTAAATAAGCATTAGAATTAGGTTATGGTATAAGAATATACTTAAAGAAATGAACTATATTTATTATTTCTTTACACTATTACATGTATAAACGACATTTATGATGAGGCACAAGCTGACAAGCAAATTGTGCTTAGCTGAATAATTTAATCATTAAAAATATGGACTCCTGATAAAAAAATACTACTAATATTACAACTACTACTATTACTACTACTACTACTACTACTACACCTATTTCCGTATGGTAAAAGGTCTATCCTATGTTCTCCTTTGTGTCACGTTGGCGAGCTGCTGTGTGTGTAATCTCCCAGACGAAACCCAGTCACTAGTGAGTTGTCTCTATTGCACTTCATCAGTAATGAGCTGTCTCTCTCGCACTCCATGTGTGTCCAAGGAGTGGGAAAGGGACAGACACATCAACTTATTATTTCTCACAGACACAAACGAACTAACGAAATTATTCATCAAAGACACTACATAAAATATTTTCGCTCTCATTTTAAATCAATTTTTTTAAAGATTGTTTTTATGGAAAATATACTTTTCTTAGAATAATTATTAAGATGTAGTGTACCAAGACATACTATTTATAATAATTTTAAAGTAAACAGTTAAAACATACCTTCTGGTCATTTGTAAATAAAATATATATCCATTTAGAGATAGTGATTAATGCACTGTTATTTAGAATTTACAAAACTCTCAGGTAACGTTTGGGACAAAAATTGTATTGATATGTGTTTTCAAGAGTTGGCCTTATTCAAGGTTCCACAGACAATATGATTATGCTTCCTTTTAATACTTTTCCTTATTTAATGCCAAATTGTAATTTACATTCTTTATAATTAAACAAAAAATTGTGTAGATAAATATTTCAACCAAGACGAGGAATTTTTACTTTCAAGAATAGCAAAAAGTAGGAAAATACAAAAAAGTTATAAATGTGTTAAACTTTTTTTCTGTTCTTAATATATAACTTTACTTTTAATCATATATTTTAATCTAGATGTAGTCCATCTAATTAAAAGTCAGTTTCACCTTCAAATGCACTAACATGATCAATAAAGTAGTAAAATATATACAAATAGATAAAACAAACATAAGTGTACAAAATAACATTCACGTTAAAAAGTTTACTACTTTGTCATCTTTTTTAAAAGATTAAACTATCACGAAAGTAATAGAAAGTATTTTTCAAATGTATCATAATACTTTTTAACTAAAATAAAAAGTAAGATACTTGTCACTATTATGTGTAATATTCCTCACAAATACCATGCTTGTAACACTTTGTTTTGACTGTTTAACCCAGGGGAGGTTGACCCACAACCTGGAGCAATCGATAACACAACCACCAATCGGATTAATCAATAACACAGACAAAACTTGGAGCAATCAGTAACACAACCACCACTTGGAGCAATCAGTAACACAACCACCACTTGGAGAAATCAATAACAGAACCACCACTTGGAGAAATCAATAACACAACCACCACTTAGTATCAATCAATAAAACAACCACCACTTGGAGCAATCAATAACACAACCACCACTTGGAGCAATCAATAACACAACCACCACTTGGAGCAATCAATAACACAACCACCACTTGGAGAAATCAATAACACAACCACCACTTGGATCAATCAATAACACAACCACCACCTGGATCAATCAATAACACAACCACCACTTGGTATCAATCAATAAAACAACCACCACTTGGAGCAATCAATAACACAACCACCACTTGGAGCAATCAATAACACAACCACCACTTGGAGTAATCAATAACACAACCACCACTTGGAGCAATCAATAACACAACCACCACTTGGAGCAATCAATAACACAGCCACTACTGACTAGGGGTCAACACTTATGTTGCCCATTGTACAAAATGTAATTGTACAGTATGTGGTTTTAGTCGCCCGCAGTAAATTTAACTTATTATTTCCACTGCGCTTACAGTTATCCATTGGTAGAAAAGTAGCTCTTGGAGAGCTCACTCATATTGTGTTGGTGTGCCAAGCCAGTTTTCAGGTGTTATTTTTCAACTAAATTTAAAGAATGCCTGTGAGCTATACTTTATCAGTAACAAATTATACTTTAAATGTATTATTTTAATATTAATACTAACAATATTATAACGTAAACACTTACATTTTCCTAGAAACTAGGAATGTTATAATATTCTGTTCAATGGTAAGCGATGATCCTCCACGGCTTAATGAAATCCATGTATCAGCTAAATGTTAATCCAGACTACTGTACCCTCACTTATCGATTGGTTTTCTGAATAATTGGGACATGAGCTGAGTCCACAAGGGAGGTTCCACGTCCCTGGGGCACAAGTACGACTGTGTAATTAAACATCTAAAAGTACACTTGGCGAGCAAATCGGCCACACTCGGATTGCGCTGGGAGTAGAAGGTTCCTGCTTTTTAATCAGCTAGGAGAGCTTCAACATAATGTGGGACGATCCTGAGTCAAAGGATAGCTGTGTTCAAAATGTGTGTGTGATTAGCAGTCTGGTACAGCCAAAACAAATGTGTAAAACGTTCCACACCAAGGTTTTTAGGGGCTTTAACAGTAAAGGAAGTTTTATAATAGAATAAGTCCATAATTTTTTTATATATATATATATTTGCGAGGCCGATGTCATTTTTAAGAAAACAGGAATTTAAAATGATTAAAATTTGTCCATTGTCCATTTAATAAACTATTTTGGCTAAAGATTTATGAATAAATTGTCACCCCCTTTCCCCGTTTCTATGTGTTAACCATGTGGTTCTGGAGAGCTGTCAGGATGTCTTTGGCCGGGGATAAGGGGGGGATGATATAATGACTGGTGTCGGTTCGTGATTGACGTTAGACTAGGTTTATATAATTTTATTAATACTACCATTCTAATAAAAATGTGATGTCAGAAGTGAAGTTAAAATGAAGAACTTAGTGACTATAGAGAATTGAGTGACCGAATGAGGTGTTATTAGGTTTACCCACTGGCCTGTCTGACTGCTAGGTAGTCCCTGCACGGTCGTCGAACCTGGTTCCCTGAGCTTGAGTAGCAGCCTCGACTGGTACTTGGTGAACCCAATGATGTGGCCCACGTGGCCCCGTGACAGGCACATTGACCTCATAGATTCCGTAGTCAGCCCCGAGGAGCACAAGACCACCCCCTTTTAACCGGGACTCTGGCCTGGTTCCTAGATCAGGAATGCTGACACCTCCTTTTGCGTCAGATCCTCTAATTTGTTTGTTTATTGATTCATCATAGCAATCGTTGTCTAATTCACCACTCAAAACATAAAATGTTTACACAAACATCCCTTCCAATTAAGGCCGTTCGATGATAAAATGAGTTTATTTACACTTTTTAATAATACAAAAAGTCAATCGATTTAAATCCTTGTCAAATTAGACAATACTTACTCTTTTATAGTTATTACATTAACAAGCAAGTAGAATATAAACTAAAATAAATGGTACGGCGCACCGCACAGACTTTCTCTCTCTTTCTATAAACTCGTAAGATTTCTGAACGGAATAATGTACATTGTATCATCACCACTCCACATAAGAACACACATAAAATAATATACAATGATATAGAATCAATGAGAAAAGAGGCGCATCTTTGTCCACCTAAGAGCATTTCAAACAGTTTAAT